>CAUYUJ010014598.1:359773-390945 GCA_963575745.1 Prorocentrum cordatum
TCCTCCTCCTCTTCCTCCTCCGCTCCTCCTCTTCCTCTCGCTTATCCTCCCCACCCACACACAGACGCAGACACATACACAGACACAGACACAGACACACTCACACGCACACAGGCACAGGCACAGACGCAGACGCACACACACACACACACAAAGCGCACTTTCTCGACACTGGAGAGCTGCGCAGAAGGCTGTCCCCATACCCGTTGCGGGCCCGCAAAGCATGGCAGGCGTGGCACCTCCTCTACACCAGAGAGACCGCGCAGGTGGGGGGGGTCCCCCTATCCGTTGCGGGTTTGCCAAGCTTGGCAGGCGTGGCACTTCCGCGACACCAGAGAGGCTGCGCAAGGGGTGGTATCTTTATCCGCTGCGGGCTCGCACAGCGTGGCAGGCATGGCGCTTCCCCGACACCAGAAAGGCTGCGCTGGGGGTGGTCCCGATATCCGTTGCGGGCTCGCGCAGCGTGGCAGGCGTGGCGCTCTCTCGACACCAGAGAGGCTGCGCAGGTTGCGGTCCCCCTATCGGTCGCGGGCCCGCAAAGCGTGGCAGGCATGGCACTTCTTCGCCACCAGAAAGGCTGCGCAGGGGGCGGTCGCCCATGTCTCGTCCACAACGTAAAGTGTCCACCTCTACACCAGATGTAAGCTAAGTATGTGGGCTTCTCGGTGGCGTAACTTGAGTTCGAGGCCCAAGAAAACGGTTTCGTGCCGCAGTGCCCACAAATTCAGCAAACAAATTGGCAACGGCACGCTATCCACACGAATTAATTATGGGGTCGATAGATTTGGGGTCCTACGCAGTGAAAGAACACGCGGCTGGAGGTCTAAAGCGGAACAGGATTTGGAGGCGGCGTTGGACGCGGAGTCGGAGGAGGAGGAGGAGGAGGAGGAAGTGATTGTAACATGTTGTAGGTGTCTTTGCATTCCGTGTTTGCCTGTGTCGCCAGAGGGTGGTGATGATGATGAGGAGGGGGGATCTGGAAGAGAGCGTAGAGGGGAGCGGGAGGAGGAGGAGGAGGAGAAAGTGGTGGAGGTTGACGAGGCAGACCAGGACCTGCTTCCCAGGAGGACGTGGTGAAGGAGGAGGAGGAGGAGGAGAATTTGGAGGCGTTGGGGGGAAGGAGAGGGTTTTGTGAAGTGTTGCATGCGATTCCCAGGAGCCTTGGAGTTCCAGGGGGATGGGGGAGCAAAGGGGTGAGGAGGACGAGAAGGAAGCGCAGGAGGAGGAAAAAGAAGAGCAGGAGAAGGATGGTGAGGAGGATTTGGAGGCGGAGGAGGAGGTAAATGGGAAGGAGAAGTCGGTCACGCAGGGGGGAGGAAGAGGGCGACGGAGCAGGACGAGGGAGGAGAAGGAGGAGGAAAAGGTGGCGTTCAGGAACGAGGCGAGGAGAAGGAGGATCCGCAGGACCAGGATGAGTTGACAAGAGCCGATCCTCCGGCCAGGCGAGCCCGACATCGAGATTCAGAACGCCCTTCTTGCGCTGCGCGCCGGAGGCGACGACCGAAGGGAGTGGTTGGTCCTCCTCCTCCTCCTCCTCTTTCTCCTCCTCCTCCTCCTCCTCCTTCTCCTCCTCTGCGACCTTTGGAAGATTGGAACCGTGAGCTTCTCATTACCAGCACGGACTCCTTTCACCTCCAGGACGGCTCCATCGTTCCGTTGATGGAGGCCGCCACCCTTATTTCCTGCCCGTGCTCGGGGCAGCAAGTGGATTTGTCTCTTCGTGATTACGCAGATGATGTTTCGCAGACGTTACCAGTGCCAGACAACAACCCTTTTCGTGCCGCGGAGGTGGCCAAGCATTCCTCGGACCTCCTGGCGGCCAAGCTCAGAGCCCAAGGCGGCTTCACGCAGAATGCATCCAAGGAGCTCGTTCTGCCTGTCTTCGTGGGCCCTGGAGGGTACACGGCCACCCGTGCCGTCCTTTCGGGACTCGTCTCTTTCCCTGGGCAACCCAAGGCCCAGGCGGCCTACCTCGGAGGTCTGGAGGGGCGGAGGTTCGAGTCAGGATCGATGCTACAAGATCGGCTTGGTGCAAACTGGGTCGTTTCTGGAAGCAACACGTCTCGCTCAGGTTAAAAAGAATGGCCTTCTTGGGAGTTATGCAGAGTGCGGCCTACGCGGGCCTGGAGACCTACCTTCTGGCCAAACGGGACTACGCCAAATTGGATGCCGTTCTCCTGGGTTTCGCGAAGGTCGTTCTTCGGGGAGTTGCCAGACGTACTGAGGTCGAGGGAGTAGAACAGATTCGGGTTCCACACGCCTGGCAGGTCCACAAGCGCCTGCGCATCGCCGACGCCCGCACCGAGCTCCTCGTACGCAGGTTGAGGTACTGGCAACAACTTGCCAAGTACCCAGAATCTTCTGTGCAAGCAGTCGCTGCGCTGCTGGGGAACTTTGAGGCGTTGCAGGAGGCGCCTGTTTTCACCGTGTCGGGCTGGATCGACAAAAATGCGAACCCGTGGGCCCTCCAAATGCAGAAAGACATCCTCACCCTCGGGCCCCCCCCAAGGGCAAGCTCTTCTTGGACCAGGGCCACTCGATCAGGGACATCTTTACTCAGTACAGGGTTGCTGCTTTCTTCGCTAGTCTGGACCCCGCTGGGCTCCGCAAGGTGCATTGGGACCAGGCCTCCTCTCGACCTCTGGTGCCTCCACAGGACCTCTCGGCCCCAGTGGCCCAGCCAGTTCCAGAACCACATCAAAAATACGTGTGTGAACTACCTCTTGAAAACGGGGAGCCTTGCAATTGTGCCTATGTCTCCAAGGCGGCCCTCAAGGCTCATCAACGTCATCATCCTGCTCATAAGTGCCGTGTACCAATCCATCAGTTGGTCGTTACTAACCAGTGTTTCTAATGTTCCTCGACCTTCTCCTCGGACGTACTGGCGAAGCGACACGTAGTGCAGTCGCTGAAAATGAAAAGGTGCATCGCCGACTGCAGCCCCTACTCCCCCGCCCTGAGAGTACCCGAGGTGTTGTTATGCCCAGTCTGCTTGGATCCCGAAGTCGTGCATCCAGTCCATCGTGCGAGGCTCCTCCGTACCGACGCCGCCAGGGCTCAAGGCGAGTTCCCGAGTTTAGACGCCCTCCAGCGCCACATCAGAGAGGTCCACGCACCCCCCGCTCCAGAGATCCACTTTGATGTCGAACCTCGCGGAGCGTGCGCTGAGCATTGGGACCGAAGAACGACAGCGAGGCGAGGGAGATCGTACCCGCAGCAACGAGCGAGGAGCGCCCCGCCGCTCACGCAGAGGAGGAGGCCAGGGGTCAGAGCCTTCGATGGCACCAGCAGCCGCCGCTGCAGCCGCGGCAGGGCCAGCCCCCATGGTCTGGGACACCACCGACACGCACTTCGGGCTGGCCCGCCAAGATGTCGCCAACTTGCAGCGCATGCCGATCGAGTGGGTCCAGGCAGCGATGCCCGTCCTGATGCGAATGTCTCTCAGGCACGAGCAGGGCCTGAACCAGCTCGAGGCCGCCAGCCACAGGCACGCGCAGTTGCCCACCAAGCACGACGTTGTCCAGTCGATGCAGCTGACGGCGAAGTACTACGGCACGGAGGCCGCCAGAATCAGGAAAGACAAGAGAGAACAGCTGGAGTCGGGCCAGACGGTCGACGAGCTAGTGGCCCTGGGCATCCCCCACCCGCACGCGTGGATGGCGCTGGTGGGCGCCCTCGTCGCACAGGGCGGGAAGATAGGTCAGCAGAACCTGGCGGCGCTTACGCAGTACCAGCAGAAGGTCAGGCAGGAGCGCCCGACCAACAGTACCCTAGCGGACGACATTCGCCATTGTCGAATGCAAAGCACCCACAATGGAGAGATGACGAAGATCTGGATTGCGGTCGACCCTCCCACGCTCGAGAACACAGTGGTCAGCTCCATGGTGCAGCTGTGGGGGGGTGCACAAGCACGGCACACCGCCGAGGAGTCACAATGCCCGCCTCCTCCAGTTGCACCTCGACGGGATGTGATTGTTACTTCGGCGGGCAGGGATACTACCACCCCCTCGAGGCCGACGTGGGCTCAAAGGACCCAGCGGACGACGGCGAGTCTGCGACCCAGGGGAACCCAGAGAGCACCTCCGTCCTCGATCCAGGCTACGACTCCGTCACTTTCCGCGCCCCCGACTCAGAGGAGGCCTGAGCCACCTGTGAGCCATGGGGAGCCCAGAGAATCTAGAGTAGGTCAGAATAACTTCACCCCTTCGCTTGAGTCCCCCCTCCCCCTTTCGACGATACTGAATCTCCTGGGCCTTCAGCGCTGAGCCCCCCCGCGAAACTTTTTGGTGTCCCGTTTTTGTGGGGCGCGGGGCCTCGGCGCCCAGGTTCTTGTCGTTTTGGCGTCCTGGTTTTTTTCCCACGTGGCTCCAGAGAGCCTGCCCGCTCGGACGTCCTGGGGGCCTGGGTAGTGACTTGGCGTGTCTCTCCTTTTCCCGTTTACAGCCCCGCCCTTTCGGCCTGCCTGTCTTTAAAACGTGGCAACCCAGCCGTTTGGAGGGGGTGGGTGGAAGCTTGGTGCATTCGAGGCCACGCGCGGCCCATGATACGAGCCGCGGCGCACTCTAGAGAGGAGCCCAGCGGTGGCCAGTGATGCGAACTGCTGCTAGAGGCTGGCACCTCACTGAAGAGCTTCACACACACACACTCCTCCTCCTCCTCCTCCTCCTCCTCCTCCTCCTCCTCCTCCTCCTCCCCCTCCTCCTCCTCCTCCTCCCTCCTCCTCCTCCTCCTCCTCCTCCTCCTCCTCCTCCTCCTCCTCCTCCTCCTCCTCCTCCTCTCCCTCTTCCTTCAGGGGCAACGATAGGGGTGGATGGGCTCAGGTGGGAAAGCATCGACCCCCAATCGCCCATTGATCGCCGACTGGTGCCTGATAGCCCAACCTGCACAGGAACGGGCGGTTTCGCTATCGGGGGCCTCTCGCCGATCTATCGGCGATGTATCGCCGATTCCAGGTCGATGTTTGCCCCCCTGAGCCAGTCCCCCCTATCGTTTCCCAGCCTGTGACAGCCAGGCAGAGGTCGGATGCATAGTCTCTGCCTTTGCCGCGCTCGTCTTGGGCGACGCCCAGAGGGGGGGCCAGGGCCACGTGGGGGGCATCACCTTGCAGGCGATGCGCCGCAGCCGCGTGCAGTGGTGTGGCGACGACGGCGTGCATCAACGTGCACTGCGACGACGCAGCATCGATCTGGGAGCGAGCTCCTTGCAGAGCAGGGGGTCTGTTGGAGGGGGGCGTTTTGCAAGGGGGCCCTCCTGGAAAGGCCGCGCTCCTGGCCTTGCCCATCCTCTGCGCACCACCGGGCTCAGTCAGAGACAGACGACAGATGAGCTCCAGATTCAAGTGAGCAAAGGTATGGCGAAGTAGCCCGCGCGATGTTCAGACCTGTCACGCGTCGCATTCCCCCATCCGTGCTTTCATTGATGGCGGGAGTCGGCGTCCCAGCTGGTGGTGTGCTGTGGCAGTGCTTGTGGGGGTCGCCGCTGCGGCCTGAGCGGTACAGCGCTGCGCAGTACAGCATCGGCCCCCACCCCTCTCGGTTGGGGTTGCGGATCTGTGCTGCAATCGTTTTTCGTTTGGCTCGTGTTGCGAACGGTACGCGCGCGAGCCGACACACAAAATGGGCACACATATATCTGTACAGTTGTAGACAAGCCGTTGAAGACGGCAGGGAAGCTCCAGGAGGGAGGGTGGAGGGAGGATGAGAGAAGGGGAGGATGTTTGAGGGAGGAGGAGGAGGAGGAGGAGGAGGAGGAGGAGGAGGAGGAGGAGGAGGAGGAGGGAAGGGGGTGAAGGATGGGGGAGGGAGGCGGTGAAGAACAGGCAGCTCAAACTGCGGCGGCCAGCCCTCCGCGTGGCCCGCGCCCTTGGCCCAATGGTCGCCCTTTTTGAGGAGGCAGTCCCCGGCGGTTGGCGGGGGCTCGTGTCGATGCTGGAGGGAGGGAGTGAGGATAGGGGTGAGGAGGGCAGGGATGGCGAGGAGTCAGAGAGGAGAAAAGGGACGGAAAGAGAGAGAGAGATGTGTGTGTTTAACATGCACCGCTGGAGACGCCACAACCATCCTGCATTGAGTCAGGCCGAGGCGCAGAGGCTCCTGCACCAGAGTCGCAGAGCGAAAGCCTGGGGCAGAGAGCGGCGACACTGTCAGCGGCGAGGCCACACGGCTTCCGCACGCGCAGGGGGGACCATCAGCCCAACGAGGGTTGGCCCAACCGTCCCCCCCGATGTTACGGACAGAGCGCAGCCATCGTGCTTGACAAAATTGTCACCCGTGACCGCTTAGGATGAAGGCCACGAAGCATGCGAGCCCAGGAATCTGGTGTCCTGGGAGTGCCATCCTTATTGGCAGGAGGGCCATTACAGCGGCTCGCAAGTTTGGCGAGCCTTAAACCAGAAGTGTAGCACTTACACGTCTGGCAAAAACAGACAAAGGAGTCGTCGCTACAATCGACCGCCCAGCACCGATGGCCGAGCGAGGCCAACTGAGCGACTTGCACGCGCGAGTGATGGGAACAGACTCCTGGAGGCGGCACCGCCGCAGTGCGCCTCCCACGGAGGCACTGAGTACATTGCCAAAGGTCCCCGACCCGCACCCAGGAATGGCCCGAACGGGCCTCCACGGCAGGACGCGGCGGGACGATAAGCTGCACCCCCTTGAGGTCAAGGCGAGGCCAGAGCGGCAGAAGGTGAGCAGACAGCTTAGCTACCGCTTGGGCAACCGAAACACTACGACTCACAGCCTCTTGAAACTCGGGCGAAGCAGCAGGGTGCTGGAGAGCGCCTCTCTTGGCCGCCTGGTCGGCCCCGTGGTTGCCCAAGCGGCAAAAGGCCTCCAGCGGAGGCAAATCCAACTCGAAACTCTGGTGAGCCTTCACCTTGGTGAGACTCGAAATCAACGAAGCGTGAGACAGAGCCTGCATCATCATACCGCTACAAACGAGTTTATAGCTGATCTGGTTATAATAACCTGGAGCATGGTATTGCTTGTGCACATTCAAGCAGTCCGTGTAGAAATGGCTGGGACCCCCAGCCAAAAACACGGAGCCCCCGAAGGCTGAGTACTCCCCTCCCTGACTCGTCTGGGGCGTGGGGCTCCAGACGGGGGCCGAAACCGAACAGAGAGGGGCCGCGGAATCCGAATTGTCAAAAACACAGAGCCCCCACCCCGCTCTCGACAATTCACGCACCGGATGTTTAAAGCAAGAGCCGTCCATAAATACATGGCCCTCGAATCCGCCACCCAGCCGAGCTGGGTCGCCGTGCCATTGAATATCTACTCCTGTGGACGAGAGCGGAGGTGGGTACAAGCCCCCTCGGTGCCTGAAAAGGCCTCGGGTGAAAAGAAGGAGGTCCACATTGGGGTCCTTAGAGGCTTCTAACACCCAGGGGCCCACAAGACTGGCACGGAGCTCGGAACATGTGCTACACTCCCAAGTCCTGTGGAATAAAGAATCGGGCTCCCCGCAGAGAACGCACTTCGGACAACACTGATATCCTAAGCGAACGGCCTTATCACGAGGCCAAGTAGCCCCACAGAGAACCGCTTTCACAGTGCCCCTCTGGATCTTATCGAGCTTAGTTGACCGAGTCGCCGTAACCATAACGTCGAAGCACAACCGATCAGAGGACCCCAAGGCAAGACTGGCCTGCCTCTCCAAAGAGCGAAGCATTCCTTCCATGAGGAGCTTCTTCAACAAGGCAGGTGATGTGACAGGTAGCGAGATCTCTTGCTGGTGGTCATTGGTCAGAGTGAAGGGGTCTTTCATCTGCCAGTCAATCCTGCACAAAGAGAGCTTCATCGCACCGACGGGTCCACCACACGAGCGCCATGCGATGTCCTTGGAGAAAGTGGCACTCCATGCCGAGCGAAGGGTAGCAAACGATAGCAAAAGAGACGTGATATTGCTCGCCGTGGTCCACACCTCCTTACCCCATCGAACCACAGGTGCTACCGAGGCGAGCCAACAGGGATCATTCTCAGCAATCATAAGCACGGTGAGAGACCGACCCCCTGCTGACGGCTGCATCGTACGACCGAGCCCTCGACGAATCCGAAGAACCTCCCCGTCGCTACACCCGTGGGCTTCGGCGCCATATAAAATGCCAGGCAGCGGCCCAGCGGTGAATATATGCTTGCATCGCTTGCCAAGGTCGGGCTTCAACTTGGCCAGCCTCTTGGCGCGACGGTTAAACATTGCGACTCGCTTCTTGGCAGTAGCACAACGGCCAGACGATCTTCGAGGCTTACCCTGAGTGTCGTCGATCCCGATATTAGCTACCCCTGTAGTGGCCAGCCCTGCTAGTCCCCCCAGGATGTCACGAAGACGACGAGCAACAGCAGGAGAGGACGAGATGAGACAAGCTTTGTCAGCAGTGACCCCCGTGGTACGATCGATCCAAAGCGAGCACTTACAATCAATCGTGAGGGCGCGGTGCAGAGCTCGCGATGCGGCAGCAAGGTCCCGAACCACTAGCTCGACGCCGCCAGTGCAATTCAGGGCGCAATCGTCGATATACGCATCTAGGGTGACAGAGCGCGGCAGCGTCAACCTATCTAGATCCAGGACGAGATAAATACGAACGAATGTAGTCGCGATCGAGCACCCAGCGATGACCCCTTGATGGCTAACCAAGGTCCGTTGACGCTGCCATTCATCAAGATAAACCGCGCACACTGGTAGGCGAACACGCACAAGCGGGCCACCTGCGGACAGAAACCGACGCGCCTGCATCGGTCTAGAAGCAGCTCCAGATCAAATAGTTCATAGAATTTATACATGTCCCAAAGGACACTAGCGGACACATCGTTGTTGGGAACAGACTCTTCAGATCTAAGAGCTTGCCTCCAAACCACGCCCGAGGAAGACTTGAATCGCCCGCAGGCGAAGAAAGGCCTCTGCCACGCGGCCCCCCACTCCTCAGCTAAGCGACGGCGAGCACGTCCCCAGAGTCTGTAAGTAGCCACGAAGAGGTCGATAGGCCTGAAGCCTCCAGAGGCCTTCGACAACATGGCCAGGAGAAACACCCTCAACTGAGTCGGAGAAGCCGAATGCATCTCCCAGGGCTGGAACATCTCCCCCAGGGCCAGGAGGGCGTCGTCGCTAAGCTGCGCGAAGTGCCTCATGTGAAAGCCGTCGACCGAGACAGCCGTAATTTTGGAATAGCTGAGGCTGAGATCGCGAAGCACTGGGGGACTGAGAAACTCCAAGGGCTCCAGGATAGCCTCGCGCGCAAAACTGTCAGGCGGCCGAGCCCCCTGATAAGTTTTGCCCCAGAGGTCCGCGAACTTGAGGGCTTCCGCTTTCAGGAGGCTGAGTGGATCCGAAACCAGGGCACCATCGGAGCTCAGGGTAGTCGTTGGTTTCCAAGACTGGGGGCCCCTCGTGTACTGATGAGCCCTCTTGCCCCCTTTCTCGATGCCCCCCAAGATCCGCTGCCCCCAGGAAGCTCTGGATCCCTTCCGAGTAAAAGCGACGGCCTCCGAAAGGGACCCCTCGAAGTCCTCCAACAACTGAGTCAGAGAACCTCCAATCGTCCAGGGAAAGCTCGTCACTACGTCCCAAGAATAAAACAGCCTGATCGTGAACCACAGACCACTGCCCCAGATGATCCAAGATACACTGAGGAGGTCGTCGCATCTGACCTACGATCGAGTGCACAGCCGGGTGCTCGACGGGGTCGCCCGCGCCGAGGTGCCCGATCATAGCGCGCAGCTGCACAACAGAGAAATTGACCGACTGCTGCGCTGACGGCGGAGCGGCCTTGGTGTCGATAGCGAGCGGATCGTACCACTCGCACCTAGGCCTGCGACCACGAGTGCCAAAAACTGGGATAGACGACTGCGTCGAGTTGACAAGTTCGACCTCGCTGAGATTGGCCCGCACTTCGTAGGCCGATTCCAGCCCAGCAAAGGCCACCTGCAGCCTCCCAGAGACAGCGCTTCCCAGAGTAAAGTCCAGAAGCTCCAGGGTGTGGGACCAGTCGGGCGGCTGCGTCACGGGCCCAATGGCAGGGTCAACGGGGATCTTCGGAGGCTTGCGAAACCTGGGGGCCCGTAGAGTGCTAAGAGACTTGTGGAACTCCAGACGCACAGGCAAATGAGGATAAGTGGCAGCCTCCTCGACCAGAGAAACATCCTTAACACATTTACTCAGGCCTCCAGAGACCAGAAAGTAGTCGTAGTGCTTGGCACCACTGGGGCCCGTCAAAGACCCTCGATCCCCAGGCACCGACACCAGTGAGCCTCGCAGAAGCTCAGGTATTCCGTTGTCCAGAAGAACTTCGGGGACCACGTTGAAATCCCCGCCCAACACGAACGGCAAGCCCGAGTGAACCGGGAACGACATGGCATCAGAGAGGATAGAAACGTTGGCATCGCTCATCTGCTCGCAATCGCGCAAGTAGATACTGGCGACTAAGAACTGCGGCTGTCCCAGCCGCTGAACGACACCTGCCACACACCTGTGAGGAGAGACCTGAGTGACGTCGAGAAGTGGGTGGAATCCAAAAACTGCACGAACTGCTACCGCAACGCCTGCAGAAGCACCACCCTCCTCCCCAGAACATCCAGGCTCCCACAGAATCTTCCAACCGCGGCGGATCCCCCAAGCACTGGCCTGATTGATTTCTTCAAAACTGCGAAGCTTGTGCTCCTGGATAAACACGATGTGAGCGCGGGTTTGTTCCAGTCTCCTACGAGCAGTTCCCCATCCCGAACCATTGAAAGTCACCAGAATGAAATCGAACTCATTGCCAGGAAACTCAGAGACCGAGGGAAGAACGACACTGGGCTGGTTAGGCCAACTCACCGATGGATCAGGACGCTGTGAATGACCAGGTACAGCAGACGGCCCCGACCCCTCCGCTAAGAAGTCGCCCCCACCCTTTAACCCTGGGGGCCAACCAGCACGCGCTGGGAGGAGGGTGGGGACTGTGGCAGAGGGGCCTGTCGACAAGGTGCCTGGCGAGGACGCGGTGCACCCAGAAGACAAATTATGGGCCTCCAGCGGCCTGGTGGGAGGACACGAAGCCCCCTCCTGATAGGCTATGGTGATATTAGGTACGCAACCTGCTGGCAACGGACTCCACCATCTCCAACCTGCGCTTCTTCTCCTCAGCAGAGGCCGTAGGCCAGCACAAAAGGTTGTAGAGGTCATCGTCCGAGCGAATGTTAGGCCTGGCCGAAGGAGCAGAAGCCGATCTCGTCGACGACCCACGAGCCTTGACGGCCTCCTCGGACTTGGTGAGGTGCGCCCTGCCAGACTGCAAGGCGCTGCGCATGGCCTCCATCTTGGCCTTCAGATCCGCCAAGCTCTCCTTCTGGACAGCCTCAGCAGCCTGGCCCAGGAAGACGTCCATGGCCGAGAACGTGTCCTTGAACTTGGCGATGTCGACCTCCGCCGCAGGGTCTTCCTCAGGAGGAGCAACCTTGGCGGATAATTCACGATAGCGCACACGTAACTGCTCGATCTCCGTGCCGATATGAGTGGACTTCGTGCGCAGCTCCTCACCCCGCTTACGATGGTACTCAATAGATTCCGTAATCTGCAGCAGCTCCTTCTCCTTCGAGAGCAGCTGCTTCTGGACGGCAGAGGCTTGCACCCCTGCGCTCTGCTTATCCAGCTCTGCCTGTTTGACCGCCGTGGACGAGGCAGCCAGAGCCTGGAGGATGGCGTCAGCCCCAGGGAGGCCATCGCCGACGCCCCTGAAGTGCTTGGTGAGCGCCTCGAGGTACTCCTGCTGATTGCTGGACGGAGGGGGCGGCACGCCAGCACGGCCATATCCCTTTCCAGCACCTTTGCCACCACCATCGGCGCCACGACGGCGCTTACCCCCATCAGACAGCTGACCATCCCCACCAGCACGAGGACGACTTTGCGCCAGGGGCGATGGCAGAGGGTTGTGGCACGACTTGCACCACTTGTACCGCGGCATGTTCTTCTCGCAACCGCATACCCCGCAGGGAGCGACGAGCGAGGAGCCACCGCCACCCGCCATGGCTGCAACAAGACCCACAGACAAAGGAAGTGCGGCCAAGGCCCGGCGCGACTTGAGCCAAAATGGCTACGGAGAGAGAGAGAGAGAGAGAGAGAGGTAGAAGGAGGAGGAGGAGGAGAAAGAAAAGGGTAACACAGGTGAAAGGAGGAGACAGGGAACGAGGGGGAGGAGGAGGAGGACGAGGAGGAGCAGGAAGAAAAAGAGGAAGAAGAAGACGAGGACGAGGACGTAGGAGGAGGAAGAGGCAGGAGGAGGAGGAGGAGGAGGAAGAGGAGGAGGAGGAGGAGGAGGAGGAGGGGGAGGAGGAGGAGGGGGAGGAGGAGGAGGAGGAAGACGACGACGATGGAGGAGGAGGAGGAGCAGGAGGAGGAGGAGAGGGAGAAGGAGGAATGAGGAGGAGGAGGAAAAGGAGGAGGAACGTGAGGAGGAGGAGGACGACGAGTGAGCAGGAGGACGGATGGAGGGAGGAGGACCAGTGTAAACCAAAGACCCGTCAACGATGTTTGAATAGGCCCCTACAAGGGTTCATTTCCACTGATGGAGCCGCCTCGTTTGGAGACAACCGTTTAGAAACCCTGAAGCGTGCCAAAAAAAAAATCCTCGAGACTCCACGCCACGGGCGAGCCTGATTGTTTCGTCTTGACGATCGTGATACGTGCCAGAAAACCAATCTTGATACTTGCACACCGCGAATCATCGTAATGGTTGCACCCTCACAACCTAGAGCCTCTCCAAAATCCCATGTATGGTACGTTGACCATGGGAACCGATGACATTCTTGCATGGGAACCGATGACATTCTTGCAATGTCGGAGATGAGGGGGTGAGATCGAAGTGGAACGGAGAGCCCCCCTACCGGGACATCGGTTTCGGTTTCGTGTTCGTGCGTGCCGTGCGTGCGGGCGAGGCGAAGCTGCGTGGGCGGGCGAAAGAAAGTCTCCTCTGGCTGAGGCGAGGCCAGACCAAATGATTCTTTTCCCGGGGCCAGTGGCCCGCGGTGTCCCGCCGGTGTCCCGCCTCCGGCTGAGGCGCGGCCGGACCAAATGATTCCGTTCTGGGGCCGGTGGCCCTCTGTGTCCTGCTGGTGTCCCGCCGGTGTCCCGCCGGTGTCCCGATGATGATGATGATGATGATGATGATGATGATGATGATGATGATGATGTCCCGATGATGTCCCGATGATGGTGATGATGATGATGTTGATGATGGTGATGGTGATGGTGATGGTGATTATGATGATGATGATGATGATGTCGATGATGTTTATGATGATGATGATGATGGTGATGGTGATGGTGATGGTGATGGTGATGATGATGGTGTCCCGATGATGGTGATGATGATGTTGACGATGTTGATGATGATGATGATGATGATGATGGTGATGGTGGTGATGATGATGGTGCTCGATGATGATGATGATGCTGCTGATGATGATGATGATGTTGCTGATGATGATGATGATGGTGATGATGATGATGGTGATGATCCTTATGAGGTTGATGATGATGAGATGATGAAAGGATGATGGTGTCCCGATGATGATGATGGTGTCCCGATGATGATGATGATGAGGTTGATGGTGATGCTCTCGATGATGATGGTGATGATGACGGTGTCCCGATGATGATGATGTTGTTGATGATGATGGCGACGGTGATGGTGTCCCGATGATGATGTTGATGATGAGGATGATGATGAGGTGGTGATGATGATTTTGATGACGGCGGCCCCATGATGGTGATGATGAGGCTGACGTTGATGATGATGGTGTCCCGATGATGATGGTGATGATGATGATGGTGACGACGATGATGGTGTCCCGATGATGACGATGCTGATGATGATGTTGATGATGATGTTGCTGATGATGATGATGGTGCCCCGATGATGATGATGATGATGATGATGATGATGATGGTTTTGATGATGTTGTTCATGATGATGATGAGATGATGATGGCGGTGTTCCGATGATGATGGTGTCCTGATGGTGCTGATGTTGGTGATGGTGATGAGATGATGATGATGGTGACGTTGATGTGTCCCGACGATGATGATGGTGATGGTGATGCTGTTGATGATGATGGTGATGAGGTGATGGTGATGACGGTGTTCCAATGATGATGATGCTGATGGTGTTGATGATGATGTTGATGATGATGATGCTGATGACGTTGATGACGATGATGTTGATGATGATGACGCTGATTGTGAGTTCGATTGTGACATCGATAGTGAGATCGATAGGGAGACCGACTGTGAGATCGATTGTGTGATCGATAGTGAGATCGATATTGATATCGATTGTGAGATCGATAGTCAGATCGATTGTGAGATCGATCGAGTAGAATAGATCGAGTGATATCGATTGTGAGATCGATCGAGCGAGATCGATCGAGCGAGACCGATAGTGAGATCGATAGTGAGACCGATCGAGTGAGACGTTGGTTCCCCCCGAACATCCTTCTCACCCGAAGGGTGGTCGTACAGGTTTTGAAGCAATTGTGCGCGGCGTTAAGGCGAGAGCCACATTTTGAAAAACACCTGCATTCAACCCGCAAAATTTCCCCGTGTGTTTCGGACGAGCGCGCGCGGCGTTAAGGCGAGAGCCACAGTTTGAAAACTTTCCGCCTTCAATCCGCGAAATTCTTGCAATGGTTTCCAACCATCCTCTGGTGTTGGGTCCTCGTTTTGAAGAGAGTGCCCCGCGTCTCCTTCTCCTCCCTCAATTCTCACCCTCCTCCCCATCCGTGCGTTGACTCTCCGCATGTCTCTGTTCCAGCACACCCCTCACACGCTTCGTGACCTCATAGGGAGCGCCCCCGAAGGTCCCAGTGGCGCAGCTCGCATGGCGCCGCCGCCCCGTTCTGATACACCCCTCAGACGCTTCGTGGCCCCATAGGTAGCCCCACTTAAGGCAACAGTGGCGCAGCTCGCATGGCGCCGCCGCCACCTTGTGACACATCCCTCACACGTTTCGTGGCCCCATACGGAGGTCCACCAAAGGCCCCAGTGGCACAGCTCGCATGGCGCAGCCGCCCCAGTTTGGCACACCCTTTACACGCTTCGCTGCCCCATGGGGAGCTCCTCCTAAGGCCCCATCAGTGGCGCAGCTCGCATGGCGCGGCCGCCCCATTCTGGCACACCCCTCTCACGCTCCGTGTCCCCATCGGGGGCTCCATCTAAAGTCCCACTGGCGCAGCTCGCATGGCGCGGCCGTCCACTGTACACCCCTCACACGTTTCGTGGCCCCATACGGAGTTCCACTTAAGGTCACAGTGGCGCAGCTCGCATGGCGGCGCCGCCCCATTTTGGCACACCCCTCACACGTTTCGTGGCCACATAGGGAGCCCCCCCCTAAGGTCACAGTGGCGCAGCTCGCATGGCGCTGCGCCCCATTTTGGCACACACACACACACCTCACAAGCTTCGCGGCCTCATGAGGAGCTCCGCCTAAGGCCTTTGTGGCGCAGTCCGCATGGCTGTGCCGCCTTATTTTGGCACACCCTCCACACGTTCTGTGGCCACATAGGACATTCCATTTCAGGTTCCAGCGGCGCAGTCCGCATGACGCCGCCGCCCCAGTTTGGCACACCTCTCACACCTTACGTGGCCCCATATGGGGCCCAACCGAGGGTCACAATGGCAGAACTCGCATGGCGGCGCCGCGCTATTTCGGTGTATGTTTCACACGTGTCGTGGCCCCATAGGGAGTTTCACATAAGGCCCCAGTGGCGCAGCTCGCATGGCGCAGCCGCTTCATTATTTGGCACGCGCACACTACACACGGTTCTTGGCCCTATAGGGTATAGGGAGTTCCACCTAAGGTCCCAGTGGTGCAGTTCGCATGGCGCCGCCGCCCCATTGTGGCACACCCCTCTCGCGTTTCGTGGCCCCATAAGGAGCTCCAACGAATGCCCCCAGTGGCAGGGTTCGCACAGCGGCACCGCTCCATTTTTGCACACCCCTAACACGTTTCGTGTGCCCACAGGGAGTTCCACTTGGTGCCGCACAGTTCGCATCTGGGTGTCGCCCCCGTTTCGGCGCACCCCTCACACGCTCCGTGGCACAATAGCCCCACCCAAGGCCCCAGTGACACAGTTCGCAAGTGGGCGTCGCCCCCGTTTCGGCACACCCCTCGCACGTTTCGTGGCAGCTCCACTTGAAGGCTCCAGTCGTGCAGTTCGCATGTGTGCGTCACCCCCGTTTCGGTACACCCCTCACACGTTTCGTGGCCCCATAGGGAGCTCCACCACCGAAGTTGCCAATGGCAGTGCTCAGACGTGGGCGTCACCCCCGTTTCGGCACACCCTTGATGTGTTTCGTGGCCCCATAGGGGGCTCCACCTAAGGCCCCAGTGGCAGTGCTCACATTTGGACGTCACCCCCGTGTTGGCCCACCCCTCACACGTGCCGTGGCCCCATACGGAGCTCCACCGAATACGGTTCTCACAGCTGCGCTATTCACGCCTGCATTTGGTTGGGCCCTTCGCCAGGACAATGTGTGAACGAGTGCGCGCGGCGCGAAGGCGAGAGCCACATGCTGGAAGAGGCCCGCCCTCCATCTGCGAAAGGGTTGCAGTTATTTTGGGCGAGTGCGCGCGGCGCTACGGCGAGAGCCACAGTTTGAAAACCACCCGCCCTCAATCCGCGAAACTCTCTGCAAAATGTTTAAATCGAATGAGCGCGACGCTACGGCGAGAGCTACTTTTTGGAAGCGGCCCGTCCTCCACCTGCGAAAGTGTTGCAATGTTTCAGACGACTGAGCGCGGCGCTAAGGCGAGAGCCGCATTTTGAAAGCCACCCGCTCTCAATCCGCGAAAATTTTGCAAGTGTTCAAGGCGAATGCGCGCGGCGCTAAGGCGAGAGCCACATTTTGGAACCGGTCCGCCCTCTATGTGTCAAATTGATGTCATTTGTTTAGCTCCAGGGTCATAAGTGGTGAGGAAGTCTCAGGCGAAACGCCCGGCCCGCCCTTTCGACCGGCCTCGGGCTGCGACAGGGAGGGATTACGTCTAAGGAACAGGAATCGAGGATGGAGGAGAAAGGATGAGCAGGAGGAAGAGTGGAAGAGCGATGGAGAAGGCTGAGGTTTGTGATTGTGCGGGAGGCCTTGCAAGCGCGCGCCGTTGTGGGCACAGATAAGGTTGGGACGAATTTGCAGGCTCGCGGCAGCTCACGGAGGGAATCGTGACCTCAGGAGAGGGGCGAGGAGAGAAGCGAGGAAACGTCATATCTCCGAAGAGAAATTGTATGAACCTGAGTTGCGGAGGTCCGAAAGCTTATTCCCCACCCGACAGGTTGGGGCTGTTAGATGTTAGAAGAGTTCGCGTCCGCCCACCCTGCATACCGCGGCCGCTTGACCCCACAGGATCCCGAGTGTCCTTGAGTATCCCGCCTCACGTCCTCGACCAATGACGACAACCAGACCGCGGTCGCCAGACCCCACAGGACCCGGAGAGTCCCTGAGTGTTCTGCCTCGCGTCCTCTACGAATGACGACACCTTGCATACCAGACAGCTTCGACGGGAATGCGTCACACCGTCCAGGCGTCACGACGCATGAGCAAAGGGGCATGAAGGATCTACATCAAGAGCGCATTGCAAAAGTTGGCTTGGCATGCACAGTATAACAACCATAGTATGGCATAGCTGATCACAGCACCGCATGCATGTACATAACATGTTACTTTTATGTGTAGCAAAACCAGAGCAGGGCACAATATCGCATACCATGGCATACCACAACATTACACAGCATGGTATAACATAGCGTATGAAACCATACCTTCACGTAACACACCATGCCATTACATCAGAGATCAGATGATACAGCATGGGTCATAACGAAATGCACCAAACATTACCATACCAACACATGAACAAACTGCCAGTGTGTTGCCACAGCGGTGGCAGACGAGTACACCAGTGCCTGGGCATCACATGGCATGCAGAACCTAATGAAATTGTCCGAGCATGACATCTCACATCATAGTATGTCACAACAGAGCATAACACCACATATTGTTGCAGATCAGTTCATATTCGCAACACATCACAGCGCGTACCATACCGTAACATAGTTCATGCTATTGCGATTGTTCTGGCCCATGACCGAGTATTTCAGGTTTTGATTGTTTACACTGCTACCACAGCGGTAACGAATACCATACGATACCAAATAATTTAACACCGATAACCAAGACCATCCGAACTCAACAGAACATAGCAGACCATTAAGGACAGCGGACAACACAACATGTGAACAATTACTCCGACGGAAGGACCCCACATGAGAATCCTCTGGGCGAATTTGGACAAAAAAACCTCACCGTCGTCCTCGTGGTTGGTGAGGCGTCCTGGCTGTCTCTTCTGCGTATATTTCTTCTCGCCTTGGCGCGGGCCCTCCCCCCGCTCCCTACGTTGCCCCCGACCTCGCCCTCTTGTTTTGGCTCCGGACACTCAGAAAGTGGCCCGGGAGTGGTGTTCTGTGAGCACGAAGAACACGAAGTGGCTTGCAGTTGGCTCCGAGCATTCAAAATGTGGCCCAGGGATGGTGTTCTGGGAGCACGAAGAACACGAAGTGGCCTACAGGTGGCTCCGGGCATTCAAAATGTGGCCTGGGAATGGCGTTTTGGCAGCGCGAGAGCCCAAAAGTGGCGACAGTTAGAGGAATTGGATGACCTGCTCGGATCAGTAACATGATCCGCGGGCCCCATAGGGAGGGGGTTCCCGCTTGAGACTTCCTCGCAATTCACTCACAAATGTGGCCTGGGAATGGCGTTCTGGCAGCGCGAGAGCCCAAAAGTGGCGACAGTTAAAAGAATTGGATTACCCGCTCGGATGAGTAACATGATCCGCGGGCCCCATAGGGAGGGGGCTCCCGCTTGAGACCTCCTCGCAATTCACTCACAAATGTGGCCTGGGAATGGCGTTCTGGCAGCGCGAGAGCCCAAAAGTGGTGACAGTTACAGGAATTGGATGACCCGCTCGGATTAGTAACATGATCCGCGGGCCCCATAGGGAGGGGGCTTCCGCTTGAGACTTCATCGCAATTCACTCACAGACGAGGCCCAAGGCGAGTGAGTGAGTGAGTGACTGACTGACTGGTGATGATGATGATCATCACACTGTCTCACGCGCACACTCATCATCATCATATGTGAGTGCGGATGAGTCAGTGAGTGAGTGAGTGAGTGCGTGAGTGAGTGAGTGTGTGAGGGATGATGAGTGAGTGAGTGAGTGAGGAATGAGTGATGATGATGGTGGGTTCATGTTCCTTCGCGGGGTGTCCAGAGAAAACAAGAACCCCACTTTGGATGTGGGGAAAACACAGCATGCATCAGCCTAGGCATGGCACGACCGCCCCAATCATAACAGAACACAACACATGGCATGCCACATGATGACGTAGCAGATCGTGTTGTGACGGAAAGGGGCAGGCTGAAGTATAATCGAGTCGAACCTAACATAACACGTCATAAGCGTTCTACGATTGCGACTACTACGTTAACGATTGGAACACAGCACCTGATGGTGTAACATAATGATGGGCACTTCGCGTAACCCCACCAGCTGACACGCCCTCTGGACTTTTCTTTGCGGGCCGCCGAGCAAAAAAAAATATCCTGGCGAAGGACCCAACCATATGCAATTGTGAATGACGCTTTGTGGGTGCCGCTTTCGGTGGGGCTCCTTATGGGGCCACGAAGGCGTGCCACGAAACGCTGTCCTGGGCGTACGGGACGCATGAGGGCGGTAGCACTGGGGCCTTCGGTGGAGCCCCCTATGGGGCCACGAAACGTGTGAGGGGTTACCGAAATGGGCGCGGCGCCGCCATGCGAACGCAGCCATTGGGGCCTTCGGTGGAGCTCCCTATGGGGCCACGAAACGTGTGAGGGATGTGCCGGAATGGACGCGGCGCCGCCATGCGAACGCAGCCACTGGGGCCTTGAGTGGAGCTCTCTATGGGGCCACGAAACGTGTGAGGGGTGTGCCGAAATGGGTGCGGCGCCGCCATGCGAACGCAGCCATTGGGGCCTTCGGTGGAGCTCCACATGGGGCCACGAAGCGTGTGAGGGGTGTGCCGAAATGGGTGCGGCGCCGCCATGCGAACGCAGCCACTGGGGCCTTCGGTGGAGCTCCCTATGGGGCCACTAAGCGTGCGAGGCCCGACGAAGCGTGCGAGGGGTTACCGAAATGGGCGCGGCGCCGCCATGCGAACGCAGCCACTGGGGCCTTCGGTGGAGCTCCCTATGGGGCCACAAATCGTGTGAGGGGTGTGCCGAAATGGGTGCGGCGCCGCCATGCGAACGCAGCCACTGGGGCCTTCGGTGGAGCTCCCTATGGGGCCACGACGTGCGAGGGGTAAATGGGTGCGGCGCCGCCATGCGAACGCAGCCACTGGGGCCTTCGGTGGAGCTCCCTATAGGGCCACAAAACGTGTGAGGGGTGTTGCCGAAATGGGTGCGGCGCCGGCCATGCGAACGCAGCCACTGGGGCTTTCGGTGGAGCTCCCTATGGGGCCACGAAACGTGTGAGGGGGTGCGAAATGGGGTGCGGCGCCCGCCATGCGAACGCAGCCACTGGGGCCTTCGGTGGAGCTCCCTATGGGGCCACGAAACGTGTGAGGGGTGTGCCGAAATGGGCGCGGCGCCACCATGCGAACGCAGCCATTGGGGCCTTCGGTGGGGCTCCACATGGGGCCACGAAACGTGTGAGGGGTGTGCCGAAATGGGTGCGGCGCCGCCATGCGAACGCAGCCACTGGGGCATTCGGTGGAGCTCCCTATGGGGCCACGAAACGTGTGAGGGGTGTGCCGAAATGGGCGCGGCGCCGCCATGCGAACGCAGCCACTGGGGCCTTCGGTGGAGCTCCCTATGGGGCCACGAAACGTGTGAGGGATGTGCCGAAATGGGTGCGGTGACGAGGGAAGGGGGAGGAGGCAGAGGAGGAGGAAGGAAGGAAGGAGAGGAGACGCGGGGCACCGTCTCTTCAAAACGAGGACCCAACACCACAGGATGGTTGGGAAAAACCACCAGCCCCCGTAGCCACTAGTTCGAGCCTTTGGTTCAAGGCCGTTGGAGTTGAGGCTTTGCTTCGCTCTGTTGGGCGTGCCCAGCAGCTCTGCTATCGCAGGGCCGGTCCGTCGGACCGACATCGAGCGCTCGCTCAGCAGCCTCCAGGGCAGGATGGGAAGTTGCGTCGAGGCCTTCATTCCGCACGGCGATCATGTGGACGATGTGGTCAATGAGGACGCCGGCGAGAATGGCTCCTTGACCATATCTAAAGACAGAGAGACCCTAGCTCATATAGGATACCGCTCAGACGTGGATGGACTGCGAGCCGTCGCTGTGCTGAGCGTCATCGCCTACCACATGAACACAAGATGGCTGCCAGGAGGCTACGCCGGAGTCGATATTTTTTTTGTCATTTCTGGATGTGTTGTGACTGCGTCTCTGCTCAATCACTCGTGCGGCAGCTGCTCGGAGTTCTTCTGCGGTTTCTACGCCCGCAGGGTCAAAAGGCTGACCCCAGCGCTGCTAATTTCCACGGCGTCCTGTGGACTCTACATCGCCATCATGGTACCGCCCATGACTCCTCACCTGGAGGACAACTTCGCAGCCGCCGCCAGTGCGCTCTGCGGCGCTTCCAACGTGTTCTTCGCGCGGCTCTCCCAGGCGACTGGCGACGGCTACTGGGACGAGATGACGGGGCAGAGCAGGAACGCCGCCAATCCATTCGTGCACACCTGGTCTCTTGGCGTAGAAGAGCACTTCTACCTCGTGTTTCCCCTTCTCGTCTTGCTCGCGCACGGCTGCCGAGTTGTTGCCTCGGCTGGCTGCCGTCCGCCATGGCCGGCATCCCTCATCATCTTTGGGGCGTCCGCTGTGCTCTCCGGTTGTGCATCGCGGGTGATGACCGTGCACGTCCCAGACATGGCCTTCTATCTGCTGCCCGCGCGCTTCTGGGAACTGGCGGTCGGCGCCATCCTCGCCGACGCCCACGCTGCTGGGAGGCTGGACATGACAGCGGACGGGAGAAGCGCAGCAGTGGTGGGGGCTCAGGACCTGGTGGCCACACTGCTAATAGCCTCGAGCCTCGTGCTTGACACGGTCGGCGTGGGCTTCCCCTTTCCCGGCGCGCTGCTTCCCGTGGCGGGCGCCGCTTGCGTCATCATGGCAGGGCGGTGCGAGTCGAGCGCCCTGAGACGCGTCCTGGGGCAGGAGCTGCCAGTGTACATCGGCAAGCTGTCCTATCCTCTCTACCTGTGGCACTGGCCTGTTCTTAAGTTCGCTGAGGGGACTGTGTTGGACGATATGCCCGTCGCCTGGAGGTACCTCCTGCTGCTCTCAGTCATGCTCGCGCTGGCCTCTGCGACGTACCACGCGGTGGAGGGGCCTTTCCGGTCTTGGCGGCCCAAGGCCCACTGGCACGCGTTCGCCATGCTGCTGCCCGCCGCTGTCGTCTTGGCGGGCTGCATGCTCGCACTTCGCGGCCCGCTGTTCGGCAAGCTGAGCGTGTCGGCAGGAAACTCAGAGGTCCCTTCCGCAACCATGGCCTCGACCTCGAGCAGCCCAGGGGAACACGTCCACCTCGAGCAGCTCGCCCCCGCGAGCCATGACCTGGCTTTAACAGCTTGCGCGTGCGGCAGGGTTCCTGAATTCACGCATGCGCCAGCGACTGCAAACGATGGCAGGGATGGTCAGCCGTCTTGCTTGGACATGAGCGGTGGCTCTGAGCTGAACAAGAGCTGCTGGGCCGTCTATCATCGTTGCAGCGGCGATGAATGGTGCGACAATGCGTGCGAGTCTCCAGGGAAAAACTGCACGCAGGAGAAGCGCATGGACGAAGCCTTGATCGAGCTCTTCGACAGAAAGAAGCGGCAGTGCTTATCGCCAGCGACAGGAGCACAGAGGAAGCCCACGATCTTCTTATTGGGTGACTCGCACGCGCTCTTCTTCAAGCATGCTCTGACGCAAGCAGTGAGCGGCAGATTGGAGAGGTCTGACGGCCGGCGCCGCCGACCCTGATCGAAAGGGCTAGGAGTGGGGGGAGGAAACGGAGGATGAGGAGGAGGAGGAGGAGGAGGAGAAGGAGGAGGAGGAGGAAAAGGAGGAGGAGCAGGAGGAGAACGAGGAGGAGGAGGAGGAGGAGAAGGAGGAGGAGGAGGAGGAGGAAAAAGAAGAGGAGGAGGAGGAGGAGGAGGAGGAAGTGCATCCTTCGTGTGCCCGCTCGAAGAAAGTGCGCCCCGGGAGTGTGATATTCTGATTTGGGACGTGCTCCCTGAAGAGGAAGAAGTGCATCTCGGGCGTGCCCGCTCGAGGAAAATGCGCCCTAGGGGTGGCATTTTGACTCGGGGCCCGCTCCCGGGACGCCTCTGCGGGATGAGGAGGAGGAGGAGGAGGAGGAGGAGGAGGAGGAGGAGGAGGAGAAGAAGGAGAGGACCAGGAGGAGGAGGAAGTGCATCCCGCGCGTGCCCGCTCGAGGAAAGTGCGCCCCGGCGGGCGTCGCATCTGCCCCAGCGCTCCCCTCCCCCCTCCCCCCCCTCCCCCTCTGCGGGGAAGGGATCAAAGGGAAGGGGCTCCCCTTCGACTCCACTACGACGTCGTTTAATTTCGCTTTGGATAGCGCACTTGAGGAGGAGAGCCCTGGGAAGGGGAGACCGGAGACGACGGAGACGACGAGTCGAACGGAGACGCCCCTCACACACGCCGACAGGGTCGGCGGATTTGATGTGCGTTCGTGGGCGAGCGTCCACTTCATCGATGGCTTCTGGGACTCCAATCTTGATCCCCAGAGAGGATATCCAAGTAAGAGGTATCATACCGAGCTTCGGGAGCTGATTGCAGACGATCTAGTGACTGGCGACATCGTGGCCATCGGCCTATTCATAGATGGGGTGTTCGGCTCACAAATTGACATTGCCACGTCCTTCCTGAACGATTGGGTAACAGTTGCCGACAATAAGGCGCCAGAGTCCTCATGCTTGGGGATCATCACTCGTGCATTCAATATTGGCCAGACGTCCCCACGAAGTGCAGTAGTCTTGGGTTGCCGGCAGATCTGCGCAATCATTGTTTTCCTAAAAAGCAGGACGTGATGAACTCGGCGATCACCTTGAGGCTTCGGGAGATGCAAAGGACTTCCAGCCTGTTGCTCTTTGAGTACAGAGACCTCTTCTGTCACGGGGACATTTGCATGCCCTTCATTCCTGGCAGCAACGTCATGGCGTACCAGGATCCCCATCACTTGACGGCAGCTGGCTCCCTGTACGTGGCGCCCTTCCTCTGCGAGTTCTTGAAGAAGCATGGGTTCCTTCAGAACGACAGCGGTATACAGTAGATACGTACCAGACAGGGCGGGAGCAGCTCTTTAAAAATGCCGTCATATGTCTCGCTTGCGTCGTTCCCCACTTTCCTCTTCCTCGCCCGCCTCCCTCCCTCTCTTTTCACAAACTGCGCAGTTGCCCTTCGCACGTCGTTGGAAACAAAGGCTACCACGACTGTGCCCCGCGGCACTGTGCAGCTCTCCGTTTTTCTTTGAGTGCCGGCACGCATGTCATCAGTCAGGGTGAGGGGGCCGAACGATCATTCATTGTCCCTGGGTGCGTGGCTAAAATGGGATTCCGCGGTGCGGATTCGTGTTGTTGTTGTTTGTTGTTGTTTGTTGTTGTTGTTTGTTCTCGTCGTCCCACCCGCAACCCGCCCCGCAATCCACCCGCGACCCACCCCGCGACCCACCCCGCGACCCACCCGCGACCCACCCGCGACCCACCCGCGACTCACCCCGCGACCCACCCCGCGACCCACCCCGCGACCCACCCCGCGACCCACCCCGCGGCCCACCCCGCGATCCACCCCACGACCCACCCGCGACCCACCCGCGACCCACCCGCGACCCACCCCGCCACCCGCCCGCGGCCCACCCCGCGACCCACATGCGACGCACCCGCGACCCACCCGCGACCCACCCGCGACCCACCCGCGACCCACCCGGCGACCCACCCGCGACCCACCTTCGACCCAAACCACGTTCAAGGTACAAACCACAATTTTCGGCGCCTGCGGCGGGTTTTCTCTGCATTCCTTCCAGGTGGAAAGCCCGCGACCCACCCCGCGACCAACTCGCGACCAACCCGCGACCCAAACCACGTTCAGGGTACAAACCACATTTTTCGGCGCCTGCGGCGGGCATCTTTTGCATTCGTTTCAGGTGGAGAGCCCGAGCCCGCGGCCCACCCGCGACCACGTTCAGGGCACATACCAATTTGTTCGGCGCCTGCGGCGGGCATTTTTTGCATTCGTTCCCGGTGGAGAACCAGCGGCCCACCGGCGAACCAAACCACGTTCAGTGTACAAACGAAATTTTTCGGCGCCTGCGGCGGGCTGTTTTTGCATCCCTTCCAGGTGGGGGTGGAGAACCCGCGACCCACCCGCGACCCAAACCACATTCATTGAACAAACCAATGCCGCACAAGCGCGGCGGCGGATGACGGGAAGCGCCTCCGGCGTGCACCGTTGGTTCAGGGGTTAATTTTTTCTAACTAAGGGGTACCGATTCCATCCCGCACCTCGCTGGCGGATGACGGGAAGCGTCTTCGAGGTACGAGAAGCAAGCGGGACGTTCTGGCTGAATCTTTGAGTAAATATATTTTTTTCTTTAACTATATGGGTTGCCGCGTTGCACGGGATGACGGGAAGCGTCTTCGAGGTACGAGAAGCAAGCGGGACGTTCTGGCTGAATCTTTGAGTATATATATATATATATATATATATATATATATATATATTATATCTATGGGTTGCGGGGTCGCACGGGGTTTTCGTTGGCGGATTCCCCAAAATGGCCATTTCGCTCGAGACATCCTCGAAAAATCGAGGTGTTGGAGGCTATCGTTTAAGACGTCTTATGTTAAAAATGACGGTTTCGCTCGAGACATCCTCAAAAAATCGGGATGTTGAAAAATATCAAAAATTTTTGTTATGCATGAAAAATGAGCGTTTCGCTCGAGACATCCTCGAAAAAATGAGATGCCGACAGAGGTGTTTTAGAACCTCTTATGTCAAAAATGACGTTTTCGCTCGGGACGTCCTCAGAAAATGAGCAGGTGGTCTGCCGTGCTCCCGTGTGGAGCACGGCAGACCACGGCCATTTCGCTCGAGACATCCTCAAAAAATCGAGGTGTGGTCTGCCGTGCTCCTGTGTGGTCTGCCTTGCTCCTGGGGGGCAAACCAGCAACACGTCAAGAAGTTACCCAGGGGACCAATCAGCAACACGTCAAGAAGTTATCCTGGGGGGCAAACCAGCAACACGTCAAGAAGTTATCCCGAAGGGGCAAACCAGCAACACGTCAAGAAGGTGCTGATGGGGGGCAAACCAGCAACACGTCAAGATGTTATCCTGGGGGGCAAACCATTTCGCTCGAGACATCCTCAAAAAATCGAGGTGTGGTCTGCCGTGCTCCTGTGTGGTCTGCCGTGCTCCTGTGGTCTGCCGTGCTCCCCACAGGAGCACGGCAGACCGCGCGCAGGAACCGAGAGGAGCACGGCAGACCAAGACGAGGAGCACGGCAGACCAGGCACTGAAACCGAGAGGAGCACGGCAGACCAAGACGAGGAGCACGGCAGACCAGGCACCAAGAGCGCCCTCAAGACGACGGAAAGGATGACCAAGACGAGGAGCACGGCAGACCAAGACGAGGAGCACGGCAGACTATGCCCTAAGAGTGCCCTCAAGACGGCCGAACAACGGCAGACCCCATAGGATCACGGCAGACCACAGAAGAGCACGGCAGACCAACAGGAGCACGGCAGACCACACCAAGAGCACGGCAGGCCACACAGGAGCAACGCCAGGGACCACAACAGGAGCCACGGCAGACCACAAAGGAGTGCACGGCAGACCACACAAGAGCACGGCAGGACCCCACAATGAGCACGGCAGAAAGACCCCCACAGGAGCACGGCCAGACCCACAGGAACACGGTCAGAGTCAGACCCAAAAGGAGCACGGCAGACACACAGGAGCATTCTCTCTATTGTGCAAGGCAAAACCACAGGAGCAAGGCAGACCAGGCTTAGGAACCGAGAGGAGCACGGCAGACCAAGACGAGGAGCACGGCAGACCAGGCACCAAGAGCGCCCTCAAGACGACGGAAAGGATGACCAAGACGAGGAGCACGGCAGACCAAGACGAGGAGCACGGCAGACTATGCCCTAAGAGTGCCCTCGAGACGGCCGAACAACGGCAGACCCCATAGGAGCACGGCAGACCACAGAAGAGCACGGCAGACCAACAGGAGCACGGCAGACCACACAAGAGCACGGTCCGTAGCCATTTTGGCTCAAGGAGCACGGCTTACGGCAGGCCCTCGGGCGCGCGGGCGCGCCCGCCAGAGGCCATGGTACACTCCGGGTGCGGAGCGGCTTGGGCGGCTGCGTCTGCCCGCACCCTGGCTCGGCGCTTGCGGCGCGCGCGCCGCCAGGAGCTCGGGCTCAGCAGGGCCGCAGCGCTGGCGCAGCGGACCAAGGTCCTGCGGCGTGCGCTGGCGGCGCACTGGCAGCTCGCCGACGTCCTCGGCGGCTTCGCGCCCTGCCACGGCGACGCCCTGGCAGCTGTGAGGCTGCTCGGCGCCGCGCCTGCAGTGCTGATCGATGCCCAGTTCGACCTCGAGGAGGGCAGCTGGGCGCGGCACGCGCCGCCTCCAGGACAAACTCGTCTGCGGCCTGTCCCCACCGAAGCGCGCCGGGCTGAGGTTGCCGAGGCGGCCTTGGCGCAGACCCAGGTCCTGGGCGCAGTGCCGCTCGCGGCGCCCCTGGCCTTGGAGCGGCCGCCTGGAGTGTGGCACGAGGTCTCCTCGCGCGAGTGGGGCAACGCGCCAGCCGGCGGCGATGCGAAGGAGCCCTCGGCGCTCTCCGACTTCCGCGTCGAGCCGCGCGCCCTTCCGCTGGCCGAGGTGCTGGCGCCTGGTGCGTGGCAGGACTTCGACCTCGTCGCGGCGTCCGCGGGCCAGGTCTTTGCGCAGGGGGTTGCGGCGGGCTGGCGGCTCGCTGTTCTGGAGGCTGGGGCCGCGGGCGAGCATCAGCGGGCCGACCCCTACGACCTGTTGCTGGACGCGCTGGGCATCGAGAGCTGCGACGGCGGGAGCGAGGGCGGCGGCGACGGGGACGACGGCGGCGCCTTCGGGGACCATGCCGTGCCCGCGGCTGGCGAGTCCTCGCCGCTGCTGTTGTCCGTCAGTGGCCGTCTGGGCGAGGCCGTCAGCCACAACGACAGCGACGACGACAGCGTAGGCGGCCAGGGGCAGGAGCATGCCGACGGCGATGCTGCTACTGCCTGCTCCGCCACCGCTGCGTCGGCGCTCAGTGGAGCGATCGCGACCTACCTCGGCGTGAACGAAGCCGCACTCCTCCGTGGAGACGGAGACGGCGGTCGAACTGCCGCGGGATTCGCTGAGCTGGCCGTGCCGACCGAGGACGCTGAGGGCGAAGTGCGGCGATGGCTCGCCGACTGGTCAAAGGTGGCTCACATTTGCTCCCTGCAGGAGCAGCTGGGGGCTGCTAAGAAGGAAGTGCAGCTCCTGCGCTGGAAGGCAGGGTGGCTGGAGATTGACTCCGTCGGGGTGAGGTGCAGGGCAGGCCTGCCGTTCGTCCTCCATGAGTCTGGGGGCCGCCTCGCCTGGCATGAGTTCTAGGAGCGAGGGCAGGGACTTCGGCGAGGCCCGTTGTGTGTCTCAGCCCCCACGTGAGGTCAGGCCCGTTTGGCTTTGCAATGCGTGTGCTGGCCTCACCTCGAGGTTTGTGAGGCCCTTCGTCACTTGTTGAGAAGGTGGGCCTCGCGTCTCATTTGCAGCGAGGCAGACTTCCTGGCCGTGCTTTGCGTGCCTCAGTCTCCGCTGCTGTCTTGATTTCTTTGAAATCTTGCGCTTCGCGCGTTTGGCGCTTCGCGCCCTCCCCTGCGGAGGCTCCTTCGGGGCCCCTAGGGTTGGCCCTTGAGGCCCTGGGGCCAACGGGCTCCGCGGGCCTCGGGCTCCTTTTAGCCTTCATAGGCCCCGCAGCTCACAGCTCACACAAGAGCACGGCAGGCCACACAGGAGCACGGCAGACCACACAGGAGCACGGCAGACCACAAAGGAGCACGGCAGACCACACAAGAGCACGGCAGACCCCACAAGAGCACGGCAGACCCCACAGGAGCACGGCAGACCCCACAGGAGCACGGCAGAGCAGACCCAAAAGGAGCACGGCAGACCACACAGGAGCAAGGCAAACCACAGGAGCACGGCAGACCACACAGGAGCACGGCAGACCCCACAGTAGCAAGGCAGACCCCAAAGGAGCACGGCAGACCACCGGAGCACGGCAGACCACACAGGAGTACGGCAGACCCCACATGAGCACGGCAAATCCCAAATGAGCACGGCAGACCACAAGAGCACGGCAGACCACACAGGAGCACGGCAGACTCCACAGGAGCACGGCAGACCACAAAGGAGCACGGCAGACCACACAGGAGCCCGGCAGACGCCACAGGAGCACGGCAGACGCCACAGGAGCACGGCGGAACCCACAGGAGCACGGCAGACCGCGCGCGGGTACAACATAAACGCGCCTTTTTGTTGTACCCCGAACGCCGCTGGCGTTTCCCCAACAGGAGCACGGCAGATCTCACAGGCGCGCGGCAGACCCCAAATGAGCACGGCCGACCACAGGAGCACGGCAGACCCCAAATGAGTACGGCAGACCCCAAAAGAGCACCGTAGACGCCTCAGGAGCACGGCTGACCACACAGGAGCACGGCAGCCTGGGCCGGTTCCGGCGCCGGCCGGCGCCGGAAAATTGAATTCCGAGGCGGTGCGGAAAAAAGGCCACTCCAAGACATATTTTTCTTTCGAAAATATGATTTTCTGCTCCCGGCGCCCGGAACCCCTTCCGGGCCGCTTCCGGCACCCGGGCCGGCGCTCGAGCCGAACGCCAGGGCCAGCACCCGGGCCAGCGCCCGGGCCGGTTCCGGCGCCGGCCGGCGCCGGAAAATTGAATTCCGAGGCGGTGCCGAAAAAAGGCCACTCCAAGACATATTTTTCTTTCGAAAATATTGATTTTCTGCTCCCGGCGCCTGGGAACCCCTTCCGGGCCGCTTCCGGCACCCGGGCCGGCGCTCGAGCCGAACGCCTGGGCCAGCACCCGGGCCAGCGCCCGGGCCGGTTCCGGCGCCGGCCGGCGCCGGAAAATTGAATTCCGAGGCGGGGCGGAAAAAAGGCCACTCCAAGACATATTTTTCTTTCGAAAATATTGATTTTCTGCTCCCGGCGCCCTGGAACCCTTCCGGGCCGATTCCGGCACCCAGGCCGGCGCTCGAACCGAACGCCCGGGCCGGCACCTGGGCTGGCGGCCGACGCGCGATGCGCTGCCACAAGCCAGCTTCCCGCAAGATCGGTCAAGAGTGGGAGGGGACGGAGCTGGGCGGGTGAAGGACCACCAGAGCACTGCTCCAGCCTTCCCTCAGCCCTGGGTCTGCTGACCACACAGGAGCACGGCAGACCACACAGGAGCGCGGCAAACCACAAAGGAGCAAGGCAGACCCCAATTGAGCACGGCAGTCCACACGTTCGCCACGGCAGACCGCACAGGAGCACGCAGACCCCCATGAGCACGGCAGCAGGACCAACGAGAGAGTACGTGAGACACACGCACACAGGAGCACGGCAGACCACACAGGAGCACGGCAGACCACACAGGACACGGCAGACCCCACGGGAGCACGGCAGACCACACAGGAGCACGGCAAACCACACAAGAGCACGGCAGACCATACAGGAGCACGACAGACCACACAGGAGCACGGCAGACCACACGTTCGCACGGCAAACTCCACAGGAGCACGGCAGACCCCAAAGGAGCACGGCAGACCACAGGAGCACGGAAGACCGCACAGGAGCACGGCAGACCACACAGGAGCACGGCAAACCAAGAAGGAGCACCGCAGACCACAGGAGCACCGCAGACGCCACAGAAGCACGGCAGATCGTCGTCGTCGTCATCGTCGTCGTCGTCTTCGTCAATAACGATTTCGAAAATTACGACAAAAAACGATGACAGAAAACGACCACAAACATAACACAAAAACCAACCGAACACGGAATCCAACAACAAAAAAACAATCAGGAAAACGACCGCAA
>CAUYUJ010014599.1:10000-12500 GCA_963575745.1 Prorocentrum cordatum
GGCGCATTTTTTTTCTGAAAGCGCACCTGTGCTCCCTCAGCCAATGGCTGTGCCACTCGTGTCGTGGCTGCTGGCTGGGTCCACCCAGTTGGTGCCACTGGGAATCACTTGCGTGATTGACCAGCGGTCCGCTCTGTGCATCGAGGCGCCCGTGCGCTTTGAACTGTTTTTTTCCCAACCCTCCTTGGTTGGGTATTCGTTTTGAATAGAGCAGTCTGGTCGCGTCCCTTCTCCCGCCTCCCGCCTCTTCCTGTCTTGCCCGCGGGGGGCTGCGATCTGTGAAACTGTCGCAATTTTCGAGGCCTGCTGGGGGGCCCAGCACAGTGAGGGCCACGGGCGGACAGTCGGGGGCCCAGCACAGTGAGGGCCACGGCGGATTCAAATTAGACCTCGCCATCCCTGGGGGGCTGCGATCTGCGAAACTGTCGCCATTTTCGAGGCCTGCTGGGGGGCCCAGACAGTGAGGGCCACGCGCGGATTCAAATTAGACCTCGCCGTCCCTGGGGGGCTGCGATCTGCGAAACTGTCGCCATTTTCGAGGCCTGCTGGGTGGCCCAGCACAGTGAGGGCCACGCGCGGATTCAAATTAGACCTCCGCCCATCCCTGGGGGCCGCCGATCTGCGAAACTGTCCCCATTTCGAGGTGCTGGGGGGCCCAGCACAGTGAGGGCCACGGGGCTGACCAAATTAGACCTCCGCCAGTCCTATGGCGGGGCTGCGATCTGTGAAACTGTCGCCATTTTGGGGCCTGCTGGCGGGGCCCAGCACAGTGACGCCACGGGCGGACCCAAATTAGACCTCGCCATCCATGGGGGGCTGCGATCTGTGAAATTGCCGCCACTTTCGAGGCCTGGTGGGGGCTCAGCACAGTGACGCCACGGGCGGACCCAAATTAGACCTCGCCCTCCCTGGGGGGCTGCGATCTGTGAAACTGTCGCCACTTTCGAGGCCTGCTGGGGGGCCCAGCACAGTGACGCCACGCGCGGACCCAAATTAGACCTCGCCACCCCTGGGGGGCTGCGATCTGTGAAACTGTCGCCACTTTCGAGGCCTGCTGGGGGGCCCTGCACAGTGACGCCACACGCAGATTCAAATTAGACCTCGCCATCCCTGGGTGGCTGCGATCTGTGAAACTGTCGCCACTTTCGAGGCCTGCTGGGGGGCCCAGCACAGTTAGGGCGACGCGCGGACCCAAATTAGACCTCGCCATCCCTGGGGGGCTGCGATCTGTGAAACTGTCGCCACTTTCGAGGCCTGCTGGGGGGCCCAGCACAGTGGGTAGTCACCGCGGATTCAAATTAGACCTCGCCATCCCTGGGGGGCTGCGATCTGTGAAACTGTCGCCACTTTCGAGGGCTGCTGAGGGGCACATCACAGTGGGTACCCACCGCAGACTCAAATTAGACCTCGCCATCCCTGGGGGGCTGCGATCTGTGAAACTGTCGCCACTTTCGAGGCCTGCTGGGGGGCACAGCACAGTGGGTACCCACCGCGGACTCAAATTAGACCTCGCCATCCCTGGGGGGCTGCGATCTGTGAAACTGTCGCCACTTTCGAGGGCTGCTGGGGGGCCCAGCACAGTGGGTACCCACCGCAGACTCAATTTAGACCTCGCCATCCCTGGGGGGCTGCGATCTGTGAAACTGTCGCCACTTTCGAGGCCTGCTGGGGGACCCAGCACAGTGACGCCACGGGCGGACCCAAATTAGACCTCGACATCCCTGGGGGGCTGCGATCTGTGAAACTGTCGCCACTTTCGAGGCCTGCTGGGGGGCCCAGCACAGTGGGTACCCACCGCAGATTCAAATTAGACCTCGCCATCCCTGGGGGGCTGCGATCTGTGAAACTGTCGCCACTTTCGAGGCCTGCTGGGGGGCCCAGCACAGTGGGTACCCACCGCAGACTCAAATTAGACCTCGCCATCCCTGGGGGGCTGCGATCTGTGAAACTGTCGCCACTTTCGAGGGCTGCTGAGGGGCACAGCACAGTGGGTACCCACCGCAGACTCAAATTAGACGCCGCTTTCGTCCTTGTTCTCTTCCTGCAGCCACCTTCCCTCTGCTGCTGCCGTGCTGATGGTTCGGCTTCCCGCACGTTTTCCTCCTGCTCTGCGTTCCCGACTCCCCATGTCCTCTTCGAGCGCCTGTAGCTGTCGCCCCTCGTCCTTGTATGGTTCTCCTGCGCATCATGCCATAGGCGCGTGTCCCAAGTAGCTTACACATCAAGTTGATTGTCCATGCAAGTTTCGGCCAACTCCTCGTTTCCATTGATACAAATGGGTTGGGTACGTCACAGGGTAATGTGGGCCCTTGCCAGGCAGCCGGGTCCAGCCCCGCCGCAGGCACCGTCCGACTCTCAGGCCTATGCTCGCGCCGCCCCCCACACGTCGCGGTGGCTCACGGGAGGGACGGCTCTGCTCAAGCCTGGCAGAACTCTGGTGCTCACGTGGTCGCAGTCCGCGGCGTACACGCCCTTTTCGGCAGTTGCGCTCTCCCTTCCA
>CAUYUJ010014599.1:17500-23155 GCA_963575745.1 Prorocentrum cordatum
TATGGGGCGCCGCGGCCGCTCCAGAGCGTTCCGGACGCTCTGAGAGCGCTCCGGAACGCTCTGGAGCGATTTATCCCGATCCCAGCCCTGCTTTAGAAGGAAAGGGGGGGGGGACGGGGGTACGGTGGGCAGGAAAAGGCGCAAGCGGAAGGGGAGGGAGAAGGAGGAGGATAGGGGAGTATGACAAGCACCAATCATATTTTACCATCAGCGTTATCATCACCATTCGAGTTGTTAGGCGCTGCTTCGATAAGCCTGTGGTTATCTTTCGGCACGATTTTTTACGTCGCAGCACGGCAGAGGCAACTCGCACGGGCGCTCGAGTTGTCGGGGGGCACTCACTGGTGAAAGCGTTTCAGGATGAGCGAGCCAGAGCGGCCAGCCGGGGCTGAAATGACCTGGCAGTGGAGGCGGGACGACATCACGGCCACATTCAGGGACCGATGCCTGGGCTGCAGGCGCTGGAAGCGTGAAGAAGGCCCACGGGGCTGCAGGAGCGGGAGCATCTGCTTGTCCGCCACTTTGCTGGGAAACTTCAGCCTTTGCTGCAGAGGGCCAGCGCCAGCTGGATTCGGAACCATGACGCTCCAGGCGAAAACACACACGCAACCCGCACGGGGCTGCGCCGGATCGCGTGGGCTGCAGCAGAATGCTGCCTGCAGCCGGGCACCATGATGCTCATGATTGCCGCGGCGGTGCCGGCGGAGGCTGGGAGCGCTGGCCTGGAACGCGCTGCGGCAGGGGCCCAAGCGGCTCCCTGGCGGTGCTGGAGGCGGGGGAGCAGGAAGGCGGCGGAGGGAAGGAGAAAGGGCGAGACGCGCCCCGCCTGGCCAGTGCACGCATTTCACAGCCGAGCGTGCGGCGTGGCAGCAGCCCCGCCGCCCGGGCAGCCGGGCGGTGGCCGAGACCCAGCCGCAGATCCACGGCAGGGCACTGGCGGCCCAGAGGGACCCGTGGGGACACCCAGCACGCAGCCTGACACCTGTGGGGACACCCAGCGCGCAGCCCTGCGATGGGGCCGCGCGCAGGGCTGGGTCGCCGGGAGGGGCGCAAGCGCGGCGGGCGCGCTTATACGACGGGGAGCCACCCCCGCCATGGTGGGGGCCCGCAGCCAGGTGCGCCGGATCGGCGCCAGAGCGTGGAGCACTGGAGCCAGACAGCGTCCACCTCAGAGGGCAGACGGCCGGGCCAGGGCACCGGGCTGGCGCGAGCACGCGCTGGGCAAATCAGCGCCCCTCTCACAGGGCAGGCGGTCCTGCAGGGAGGCGGGGGCGGCCCACCAGGAAGGGCCCGCGCGGCGCCGGCCACGGTGGGGGGCCTCGCCACCGCCGCACGAGCTCAGGTGAGGCCGCGGGTCTGTCTGTGGGCTGCGTGGTGCGCTTTTTGGCCCTGAGCGTCCCTGTCCTGCAGGTGCGTGCTGGCGATGGAGGCCCATCTCGCCAGCATCCCCGCCGTTGGCTATGTTCCGCTCGGACGGGGGTGGCCCGCCGAATGCCAGGAGGCGTCGTTGGAGCGTTTGCCACCTTTGCCTCTCCCTCCGCCGCTGCGTACCTGCCGCTCCTGCTGCTGGCGCCATGCCTCGTCCAGTCTACCCAGACACAGCGGTAGCGGCAGAAGGACCATATGTCGTGGTGACAGTCGGCGAGGTTCGACAGGAAACGCGCCCAGAACTCTTTGTTACCGTCTGGGTTGCAGCGCCCTTGCCTGTACCCTTGCCGTCCTAGCCCTCCACGAACATCGCCTCACAGGTGGCCTCGAGCCGGTAGATGATTCTGGGCCAGGTCTTGAAGCGATCCTCCCTGCGCTTTCACTGCTGCCCCCACTCAGTGTCGCGCCGGAGCTCTCGGGAAAGGCTGTCATGCGTATGCTGCCAGCCGCGTCAGTGGTGCGTCGTCGCGTCTGTTCCGTGGGCGGGTCTGGGTGCAGTGGGTGCGCTGCTCCAGGCCGGTGAGTCGCCGCGGGCGCTGGCGCATGGTCGTCGTTCCTGCCCGTGGTCCACGTCGACCAGACACAGGGCATTCTGGGTGCGTGGGGTTTTTCTGACCGGGGCTGTGAGTGCGGCGCGGTCAGCATCTGTCCCTGGGCGCTGGCCGGGCGGACGTCGCGGATGACCCAGGCCTGGTGCTTTGTGTCCGCGCCGTACCATGCCGTGACCCAGTCACGCCCACACCTGGCGCACAGGAAGCGTCCTGTGCTGGTGGGGGGCATGTGGCTGGAAGGAACCTTCGGCGGTGGTCCGCATCATCAGTCTGCGTTGCAGCCCTGGTCTGCGGGGCCTCTCCGGCAGCTGCGCCGTCGCCCTCAGTCGCCGGCGCCAGGGCCGGGTGGGCGCGCCGGGTCCGCAGCTGCCTCCCACTCCGGGCCGGGGCTGGCACCAGCGGCCGCCCCAAGTGGGCCCGGCGCTGGGCCCCTCGGTTGGAGTGGGGGGGGCCCCTGCCCCCGGGGGCCGGCAATCGCAGGGGCGGGGAGACGAGCGAGTGCTCTCGCGAGCACACGCCAGGCGCGATGGAGGGGGCCACGCCCAGCGCTGCCCCTCGGCCGCCCGGGCTTGGCGGCCCGCCCCCGAGCCCCGCCGCAGCCGCCGGCCCGCCCCTGCCCCGAGGACGGGGCGGCCAGCCGCCTGCCCGGGCCGGGTTCACGGAGGAGGACCTGCTCGCCGTGGAGGCGCTGCCGCCGCGCCGGGGAGACCCCCTCCGGCCCGCCCCCCCCTCCCCCCCCATTCGTCCTCCCCTCTCCTCCCCTCTCCTCCTCCTCTCCCCCTCTCCTCCCTCTCTCCCTCTCTCCCTCCTCCCTCTCTCCCTCCTCCCTCCCTCCCTCCTCCCTTCCTCGGTTTTTCCTTCCTCCTCCTCCCCCCCTCCATTCGGGCCTTCCCTCTCCTCCTACTCTCCCCCCTCGCAGTGGTGGCCTCCCGCTGCTGACGACTTCCGCCTCGTCTCCGTCCCCTCCCCTCCTCCTCCTCCTCCGCCTCCTCCTCCCCGCCTCACGCCTCCCCCATCTCACGCCTCTCCACCTCCAGCCGCCTCCTCACTCCTCCCCGCATCCGCCTCGACCCCTCCCCTCCGCCTCGTCCTCCACCTCCGTCGCTTCCTCCTCTTCCTCCGTCACCTCCGCCTCCCCCCCTGGCTCCTCCTCATCCCCGCCTCCCACGAGCCCGCCTCCTCCGCCTCCTCCTCCTCCTCCTCCTCCTCCTCCTCCTCCTCCTCCTCCCCGCCTCCGCCTCCGCCTCCGCCTCCGCCTCCTCCTCCGTCTCCTCCTCCGTCTCCCCTTCTTCCGCCATCCCTTTCCCTTGTAGACGGGTGCTTCCCGTCGCACCACCAGACGTGTCGGTAGGGCGGAAGGGTTCTTCGCAGGAGTTTTTGCCACCGTGTGCGTAAGTCTCTGACCAGGGCCTGATCCTTTTCAGGCTGACTGGAGTCCGTTTCGCCACGAGCGTGCTGGTGAAAAAAGCCCGGGCCCGCCCGTGCGGCCGGCGCGGCGGAGTCGCCGGACGTCGGCCGTCGGCCACGTCTCACTTGCCGGAGCTGGTATCAGCTGGAACCGATGGGAACGACGAATGGCATGAACATAAAACTTGGAGTTCCGCGCGGATTTCTCGGATCGGCGCTGGACACCCCTCCCTGGCGCGCCCTTGCAAGCCCACCAGTGCAGTCAACCCTCATAGTAGGGGTGGGCAACCTTCCGAAGGGTGCGCTTGCATCCTTGCCTCCTCAGTCCGTCCTTGGCCACCTTCGTTGGCCGCGCCTCGCTCGAGAAGCTTCGAGATCGGCGCCCAAGGCCCTGGCATCCTTATCGCGCATCTCCTCCTCCTCCGCCTCCTCCTCCTCCGCCTCCGCCTCCTCCTCCTCCTCCTCCTCCTCCTCCTCCTCCCCTCCTCCTCCTCCTCCTCCCCCTCCTCCTCCTCCTCCTCCCTCCTCCTCCTCCTCCTCCTCCTCCTCCTCCTCCTCCTCCTCCTCCTCCTCCTCCTCCTCCTCTTCCTCCTCCCCTTATGATACGGGCCGACTGCACCGGCCCCGCAGCCGTGACGTGCGTCCGCGCTGCAGCAGGCGCAGCCAGCCTCGCAGCCCTCGTCCGGCCGCCGCTCCGCTCGCCTCACTCCACGTCCTTTCCTCCTCCTCCTCCTCCTCCTTCCGCCTCCTCCTCCTCCTCCTCCTCCTCCTCCTCCTCCCCTTCCTCCCCCACCTCCATCCGCCCCTCCTCCTCCTCCTCCTCCTCCTCCTCCTCCTCCAATAACTCCCCCTCTTCCTGCTCCTCTTTTTTCTGATGCTGCTCGGACACCGTGCCAGAGCACGCCGCGTTTCTCCTGCTCCTCCCCCTCCGTCTCTTCCCTGCATCCCACTGTCTACCTGGCCGGCCAGGGGGAGACTGCGGCTCGGCCGATGGAATACATGATTTGCAAGCTTCGCGCCGCTCGAGCCGTTTTTCTCCGTTTTCGTGTCCCCACTGGTGCTCTTTCTGGGCCCCAGCACTACGTATCAGAAGTTTGCGTCGTCCACTAACCTCGTCAAGAATCTTAACAACACTTTCTCATGCCTTGTCTGGTATGCGTTAGCATGGCGAACTCTAGTACACTGGTCTATGGCATGCTGTGATGCGAGCAGTGTGGAAGAAGCAAGCGACAAAGCAGAATAACCCAAAAGCACGGCAGCAAGCATTGAGCAAGCAGTGGGAAGCAGCACGCGAGGAGGTCGGAGATCGCACACCGTTTCCTCCATATTTTCCTTCCCAACCTTTTTCGACCACTCCTCCCCCTTCCCTCCACCTCCCCCTCTCTCCCACCGCTCCTTCTTATCTTCCATTCTCTTCTCTTCTCCCTCCCTTTCCCGCCGCTCTTCGTCGCGTCGTCGATAGTCCCCCTTCTTTAGCTCCTCGCCCCAGCTCCAGATGCAACGACGAGAAGACGATTGGGACATTAGCTATGCAATATCGTCGCCGCCTTTCCTGGGGCACCGCGTTCATGTGGTTTTTCATCCTGCGCTGTTTCTTGACGGGCCTGGAGCTCGAAGCGAGTTTCCAGAGGCCGAGATTTCGGGAAAGCCGCCAGCGTCGAGAAGGTCTCGACGCCAGAGGTCTGAGAACGCGCGGCGCTCTGGGGACAACCAGCAATCGAGAGGGCGCCCTCTCTCCCTCCCTCCCTTCTCCCTCCTCCCTCCTCCCTCCTCCTTCCTCCTCCTTCCATCCCCTCCTCCTCCTCCACCTCCTCGTCTCCTCCTTCCGCCCTCCCTCCGCTCCCTCCCTGCCCTCCCCCGTCCTCCTCCTCACCATCCCTCCCTCCCTCCCACCCTCCCCCCTCCCGCGCCTCCCTCACTCTCCTGCCACCCATTCCTTTCCCTCCATCCCGCCTAACCTCCCGCCTCCACCCTCCCGCCCCTCCTCCCTCCTCCGCCTCCCTCCTCCTTCCCTCCCTCGCTCCCTCCTCCCTCCTCCCTCCGCCTTCCCTCCCTCCCTCCCTCCTCCCTCCTCCCTCCTCCTTCCTCCTCCTCCTTGCCTCCCGCTCCCCACCCCGCACCCCGCAGCGTGCGCATCCGCGGCGCGGGGGACGCGCGAGCACCACCGCCGCCCCCCCCCCCGTCGGACGGCGCGCCGCCGCGCGGAGGTGCTCGCTGGCCAGGCGGCGCGAGCCATCGCCGCGCCGGACAGCCCCTCGCCGCCGGGCCG
>CAUYUJ010014599.1:23255-55755 GCA_963575745.1 Prorocentrum cordatum
ATTATCATTATTCGTATTAGTATCACCATAATGATTACTATTGTTATAATATTGCTATCATTATTTTGCGGATGAGGATGAGGATGATTATGAGGAGGAGGAGGAGGAAGGGGAGGAGGAGGCCCAGAGTAAACCCAAGAGTCATCAACGATGTTGGAAGTAACCCTCCCTCCAAGCTCCCTCTTCATAGGCCCCTATAACAGTTCATTTCCGTTGAGGCATCTGCCTCGTTGGAGGACAATCGTTTGAAGACCCTGAAGCATGCCAAAACATTGTCCTCGGGATTTCCACGTCACGCATCAACCTGACTGCTGCGTCTTGCCGATTTGGAATCGCGCGAGAACACCATCTGTGGGACTTCAACACAGCGAATCAACATAAATGTTGCACCCGCACAATCCTGATTTTTTTTCAAACACCATTTCTGGTACGTTGATCAGGGGAATCCGTGAAACCCATGCAACTTTTGAAAACGAACGTGCGCGGCGCTAAGACGAGTGAAAAGGAGCTGTCCTCAATCTGTGAAATGCTTTGCATTTTTCAATCGAATGTGCGCGGCGAGAAGGCGAGAGCCACATTTTGAAAACGACCCGCCCTCACTCCGTGCAACTCCGGCAAATTTTGAAAACAAATCTGCGCGGCGCTAAGGCGAGAGGCACATTTTGAGAACGACCCGCCCTCCATCTGTGAAACCGTTGCCATGTTTTTGCTTCAGAGTCATAGATGGTGAGGAAGTCTCAGGCGAAAAGCCTGGCCCGCCCTCAAGCTGGCTTCGGGGTGCGACAGGGACAAGTTATTTCTAAGGAGAAGGAATGGAGGAGGAGGACGGTTAGAAGGAGGAGGAGGAGGAAGAGAAGGAGGAGAAGGAGGAGGAAGAGAAGGAGGAGGACGAGGAGGAGGAGGAGGAGGAGGAGGGGAATGAGGAACATGATGATGATGACGATGATGATGATGATGAGGAGGAGGAGGTGGAGGAGGAAGATGAGTAGGAAGGGGATGAGGATGAGGAGGGGGGGGGGAGTCGGAGGAATATGAGGAAGAGGATTCGTATGAGGATGAGGATGAGGATGAGGCTGAGGAGGAGGAGGCGGACCAGGAGGAAGATTGTCCCTCCCGGCCTTTCGGTGGCGTCCCTGTGAGGATCCTGGGGCAACCGAGAGCGACCAGGATCTCGAGGGACTTCTCCCCAGGTGGCCTCGCTGTACGGTGGAGAACCATGCCAAGAAACGCCCCGCTGGCCCCCACGGTGCCCCGGGTTGCTTGGGCTTCGACGGTTTTGCGATGGAGAGCGCGACGTCCCCACACCAAAATTCAATGGACGCCCTGGGGTCTCAGGGTTGGCTTTCCTGCGGAAGGTTTCTTGTGGTCGGGCCTCCACTGTACGCCGCGGGCCCTCCCAGCAGGCACTCCACTGGAGAGGACCGGAGGGGCAAGAGACAAATCACAACACGACAACACAGTGCAGCAACCACCGTTGATGGATCGCGAATCCGATCCGGCGACCATCGCGGATCGAGAGCTGGTTCTGTAGGTAGGTGCCATTCGAGTTGCCGATCTGAGCTGCATGGCGATGTGCATGCCGATTCGCATGTCCCACAGGGCAGCCACGAGGCAACCGACGGGGCAACCCGCGGAGCATCCCATGGGACGGATGACCACGGGGCCGCCCACGGAACAACCCACGGGACACCAGCGGGTCAACCACGAGACAACCTCCCGGACAAAGCACGAAGCAACCACGGGACCGCCCACGGGACTAGCAGTGGTCCACCCAGAGAGCAGCCCGCCGCGCCCGGGAACGGAACACACTGGCGGGACATCTGCAGGGCAGCCTGCGGGGCAGCCTGCAGGACGACCTTGGCGGCGCGCAGAAGGGGGTAGGGGGAGGGGGGAAGGCTTCTTAGCAGGAGGCTGCTTCTCAGAGGGCGCCGGCCCCACACCTACAGAGAGGGCCCGCGCCTTCGCAAAAGCAGGGGTGCTTCTAAGAAGCCTTCCCCCCTCCCCCCACCCCCTTCTGCGCGTGGCCAGCACTCCCCTGCTACATTTGCATTGGGTTTGCCTATGTGCGGACGTGCAGGTCGAGGGTGCTGAGCCTCCGGCGGTCCACCGTATTATGAAAGCATTGTTACGTAGTCTCCCCCTGTCCGCCGGGAGAGACCCGCGAGGCCGGGAGGGCCGAGGCGGCAAACTCGCGAAAGAAAGAAAGCAACCACGGGACAACCACCGGACAGCGCACGGAACAACCGCCCACGCGGGACAGCCCGCGAGGCACCGACGGGGCCCGCGGAGAATTTTTTTTCGTGCGCGCCCTGCGGCCGCGGCGGAGCGCCGCCCGCTCGCACGGCGCGCGCCGAAGCCGGAGGCCGACTTCCCCGGCGGGAGCCCTGTCTGGGGGGCCAGATGCGAACCCTACCCCTATCGACTATACTCGGGGGCGGAAAAGAGGGGGGTGATGACTAGGGGGGGGTGGATATCATGGCGGGGGCCATGATATTTCCCAGATTTTATGGCGCCTCTTCTTATTTCATTACGTCCCGGGCCCCCCCGCTGGGCCGCGCACATGCCGCCGGTCATGATTTGCACCCCCCCCCCCTCTTGGACTCCCCCCTCTTGGCCGCTCCCGATATACGTAAGAGTGACCTTTCGCCGGAGTGACCTTTGGTGCGGGCACAGAGGGGTCCCCAGATGGCTGAAAACGAAGCGGCAGCAGCGGCTTGCGCACCCAGGTTTGGTCTCCCCGCGGTCCCCCAACAAGCCGCGCGCCAGAGGTCACTCTTGCCCAGGGTCACTCTTGCGTGTAGCCGACCCTACCTCCCACGATGTCCGGGGGTGGGGTAGGGGTCACTCTGCTCGCGAGCTCCCGGACGAAGCAAACCCCACCCTCCCCCTCAGAAATCGTGGGGGGTAGGGGCAGGGTTCGCATGCGGCCCCCTACTTTCGTTCATCGCCCAACCGCCGATGTGTCAGTGTCCGCTCCGGCTGGCGCCTGCGGTGGGCAGGATCTGAATCTCAGTTTGGGACGTACCGGCCTGTCCTCGGTTTCAGGCGGGCGCCCGTCAGTCTCTTCGAATCTTGGTGGCGCGCAACGGTTCGCCTATTGCAGGTTGGCTTGAGGAAGAAAAAACCCAACCGCCGATGTGAAGGATGTGCGGGAACGGGGAACGGGACGCGAAAATGGGTAGGAGGTTTTTCGCCCAGTTCAATTGTAAAGAAAGGCGCCCTCGCTTCAGGAACGGCTTGGAGACGAGAGCTTGTTGCTTGGTCAATGCGAGCCCTGTGAAACATGCAGAGGGCGGTTCGACGCTAGCCTGGGCGTTCCAGGTTGAGCTTCACCACCGTCTGCATCCACTCGGCCAACATTGAGTGGCCTTTGGCATCGGCAAGCGGTGACCCCGACGTGAACTTGTCGTACTCGGTGCCTCCGGTTTTCCCCTGCTTGCTCTGCGTTGTGATGGCTTTGGCGAGTCGACTCGTGGAGCCTCACCTTGCCCTCCCGTCCGCCAGCGCGACAAGCTGCCTACTGTGAGCACCATGGACTCCAACTTTTCCCAGACCGAGACGTCTGAAGCGGAGGAGCTTCCCTCCCGCTATGGAAGAGGCTGAGGAGGAGGCGGAGGAACAGGTTAATGAGGGAGGAGGAGGAGGAGGAGGAGGAGGAGGAGGAGGAGGAGGAGGAGGGGGAGTGGGAGGGGGATGATGACGACGACGACGCGTACCATGGTGATGCTGAAGACGATGTTGATGCTGTTGATGATGTTATTGCTGATGGTGTTTCGGGCGCCGGCGACGATGATTAATATTATGATCGGATGGATAATGATATTGATGGTGGTGGTGATGACGACGACGATCTTAAGGATGATTGATGATGATGGTGGTGATGATGATAATGATCATGGCTATTATGATGCTCATGACTCTAATGGCGATGACGATTCTGCTGATGGTGATGATGATGATCAATACTATCATGGTTGTGGTGGTTTTGGTGGTGATGACGATGATGATGCTGCTGCTGATGATGACGATGTTGATGACTTTGATGATGCTGATTGATGGTTGGTGGTTGATGATGTTGAGTATGAGTATGAGTACAACTATGATTGTGCTTATGATAAGAGTACGAGTACGAGAGTGAGTGTGAGTATGGGTGTGAGTATGCGACTGACCATGAGTTTGCGTATGAGCAGGAGTAGGAATATCACTATCCGTATGAGTGCGATCAGGATTGTTCTCATGATGATGATGGTGCTGCTTACGATTTCGAGTCTGCATATGGTGTGCTGTTATTGTTGTGGCTGTTGCTGTTTTTTGTTGTTGTTGTGGTTGTTGTTATTGCTGTTGTTATTGTTGCTGTTGTTGTGGTTGTTGTTGTTGTTGCTGCTGTTGTTGCTGTTGTGGTCTATGCTGTTGATGTTTTTGCTGCTGCTGCTGTTGTTGTTGTGGTTGTTGTTTTTGTTTTTGTTGTTGTTTTGGTTTTTGTTGTTGTTGTCGTTGTCGTTGTCGTTGTCGTTGTTGTTGCTGTTCCTGTTGCTGTTGTTGTTGTTGTTGTTGTTGTTGTTGTTGTTGCTATTGTTGTTCTTGTTGTTATTCTTGTAATATTTGTTGTTGTTGATGATGTTGTTGTTGTTGTTGTTGTTGTTGTTGAACATTATTACTTCTAAAGAATAATTATTGTTGGGACCCCTGGTGCGCGGCCCCCTCGCCGCGCCTAGGCCGCAGCCATGTTTTCATCATTTTCGTGAGGAAGTCTCCGGCAAAACGGGTTGGTCCGGATCCGGTTGTTTTGTTACGGGCGGTTTTCCCTTGCAAAAAAAAAAGGCAAAGTGGACATTTCTTGTTCTAACATAACCAAACTTCAAGAATCCCTTGCAAAAATAAGGTAAAGTGGACATTCGCGCGCGCAAGACGAAATCCTTCCAAAACCTTAGTGTTCGCAACGATTTAAACATAAAAACATCAAAAAACCAATGGTTTTTCAACAAAAAATTGTCAAAATCTCATCCCGCGCGCTCTTGCGGATTCGTAGGAAACCCAACACTTTTTAAACATTTCTGTCAAACGGGCTTTTGCGAGCAACTTTTTCACGTGCTTCGAACTTCTCCAACAGCGGTTGCGCACCTGCCAGGGCCATCATCCCTGTCAAATAATACCATGCGGGACACATTCGTTTTTTCTTCGCGCGCGCACGCCGAAATCTTCAAAAACCATTGGGTTTCTTAGGAATTTTAGCACCGCGCAACATAAAATCATACGAATCGCACCGTAGGTCCTCGAAAAACATTTGTACGAATTTTCAAAATTTCTACCCGCGCGCGCTTTGAAGTACGTCAGGGAACACGTTATCCAACCGAAAACCAGTACAGGTGTCCAGTGTTGGAACAGGGGGAAAAGTCGTATACTAAGCTAGCGTCCAGAAAATGTTACCACAACAAGTCACTGTACCCATGCGCCAGGGTAGTAGCCACGGTCGTCCGCAGGCCACGAAGTGAAGTGTCCGAACGTCATAGGGCGGGAAGCTGGGTGTGGGTGGTGGCGAAGAGTCGTTTGGAAATGTGGTAGAGCTTGAACCGGCCCCCCAAACAAAGTGGGGGTATTGGCGGGCGTCGTATGAAACCCTGGCACTGGTGAGAACGGAGTGTCCCCACTGCTAGTAAAGTTGTTGTTGTTGTTTGTTGTGTTGGTTGTTTTGTTGTTGTTGTTGTTGTTGTTGTTGTTGGTGAATATTATTACTTCTAAAGAAATCATTATTGTTGGGTTGGGCCCCCTGGTGGCACTCCCCCCTATCCGCGCCTAGGCCGCAAACACATTTTCATCATTTTCGTGAGGAAGTCTCAGGCAAAACGGGGGAGTCCGGATCCGGTTGTTTTGTTGACGCCCGCTTTCCCTGTCAAAAAACAATATAAATGACATGTCTTGTTCTAACATAACCAAACTTCAAGAATCCTTTGCAAAAAATGACACGAAGTGCACACTCGCGCGCGCAAGATGAAATCCTTTCAAAACCTTAGTTTTCGTAGCGATTTTTACATTAAAACATGAAAAACCCAATGGTTTTTCAAAAAAAAAGTTTCAAACATTCATCCCGCGCGCTCTTGCGGATTTCTTAGGAAACCCAGTACTTTTTCAACATTTCTGTCAAACGGGCTCTTGCGAGCAACTTTTTCACGTGCTTCGAACTTCTGCAACAACGGTTGCGCGCATGCCAGGGCCATCATCCCTGTCAAATAATACCATGCGGGACACATTCGTTTTTTCTTCGCGCGCGCACGCCGTCGTCGTCGGCCGCGGGGCCCTGAATAGAGCCACGGTCGTCCGCATGCCACGAAGTGAAGTGTCCGAACGTCATAGGGCGGGAAGCTGGGTGTGGGTGGTGGCGAAGAGTCGTTTGGAAATTTGGTATAGCTTGAAACGGCCCCCCCACAAAGTGGGGGTATTTCCCGCCTCCTATGAAAACCCTGGCACTGGTGAGAACGGAGTGTCCCCAGTCTTAAATGATTGTTGTTGTTGTTGTTGTTGAACATTATTACTTCTAAAGAAATATTATTGTTGAGACCCCGCCCTGGTGCCGGCCCCTCGGCGCGCCTAGGCGCGCAGCCAGGCCCAATTTTTCATCTTTTTCGGGGGGGGGGGGGGGGGGGGGGAGAAGTTCAGGCAAAAACGGGTTGGTCCGGATCGGTTGTTTTGTTACGGGCGGTTTTCCCTTGCCAAAAATAAGGCAAAGTGGACATTTCTTGTTCTAACATAACCAAACTTCAAGAATCCCTTGCAAAAAATAAGGTAAAGTGGACATTCGCGCGCGCAAGACGAAATCCTTCCAAAACCTTAGTGTTCGTAATGATTTTAACATAAAAACATCAAAAAACCAATGGTTTTTCAAAAAAGTGTCAAAATTTCATCCCGCGCGCTCTTGCGGATTTGTAGGAAACCCGACACTTTATAAACATTTCTGTCAAACGGGCTTTTGCGAGCAACTTTTTCACGTGCTTCGAACTTCTCCAACAACGGTTGCGCACCTGCCAGAAACGGAAAAACGTCGTATCAGACGCTAGCGCCTCACCAGCCAAAGCAGTCCATATCATTGTAGGACCTACAGACAGTACCGGCGTCGTACTGGTTTACCGTGGTTTCCTATTCTAGCGTCAGGAACACGTTACCACCAAAAACCAGTACAGGTGTCCAGTGTTGGAACAGGGGGAAAAGTCGTATACTAAGCTATCGTCCAGAAAATGTTACCACAACAAGTCACTGTACCCATGCGCCAGTGTAGTAGCCACGGTCGTCCGCAGGCCACGAAGTGAAGTGTCCGAACGTCATAGGGCGGGAAGCTGCGTGTGGGTGGTGGCGAAGAGTCGTTTGGAAATGTGGTAGAGCTTGGACCGGCCCCCCCACAAAGTGGGGGTATTGGCGGGCGTCGTATGAAAACCCTGGCACTGGTGAGAACGGAGTGTCCCCACGTGCTAGTAATTGTTGTTGTTGTTGTTGTTGTTGTTGTTGTTGTTGTTGTTGTTGTTGTTGAACTCTCAGTACTGAAGACGACTTATTGTTGATCCCCCCCTCCGGTGCACATAGTATTTTTTCAAGTAAAGTACCCCTGCCGGGGCTCGCACCCTTTTTTTCAGGGAAAGTGTTCCTCCTCAAATTGTGCTTCTGGCCCCCGCTTTGCAACAACGACGGCTCCCGCCTGATACTTCCTCGAAGTTTACTCTGGTCCCCCGCTCCCGCTTGAGACTTCCCCGCAATTTGCTCGAGAGCCGCGCTCCCGCCTGAGATTTCCGTGCAGTTTGCTCAGGCGCCGCGCTCTTGCCGTTCAGGAGTCGAGCGTTCGCTGGGGACGTCCTCGAATTTACTTATGAATCGCTCTCTCGCTGGAAACTTCTCAGGAGGGGAAAAAACACACAGACACAATTAATCGTCGACCCCAAGGAAAATATGGGAAAATATTGGAAGTGGGGGGGAAGACAAAAACCCAGAAAATATAGGAAAATGCGGGGGATATTTTTATTTGTGTGTATTTATTTGTGTGTCCCAGGGCCCCATTGAGAATCGCTCTCTCGCTGGAAACTCCACGGCTAATCGCGCAGAGCTCACGATCGATCCGCCCGCGCGGCACGCCGGTCAGGGTGTCAGGCCCTTCGTGCCCCATGCTCGCTCGCGCCTCCAAGTCTGCCCTGTGTTTCATCCTTGTCCTCCAAGTATGAAGGGGAACTGGGACACACAAGCAAATACACACATAAAAGGATTCCCCATATTTTCCTATATTTTCTGGGTTTTTGTCTTCCCCCTCTTCGCCGACGACACGGGATCTGCGAAATTGTCGCCAATTTCGAGGGCTGCTGGTGGGTCCTGCGGAGTGAGGCACCGCGCGGACCTGAGCGGGACCTCGCCGTCCCTGGGGGGCTGCGATCTGCGAAACTGCCGCCACTTTCGAGGGCTGCTGGTGGGTCCTGCGGAGTGAGGCACCGCGCGGACGCTTTATAGGTCGTCCCGACGGCGCCCCTGGGGGGCTGTGGATCTGGGAAACTGCCGCTACTTTCGAGGGCTGCTGGTGGGTCCTGCGGAGTGAAGGCACCGCACGACCTGAGCGGGACCTCGCCGTCCCTGGGGGGCTGTGCGATCTTCTATGCGAAATTGTCGCCAATTTCGAGGGCTGCTGGTGGGTCCTGCGGAGTGAGGCACCGCGCGGACCTGAGCGGGACCTCGCCGTCCCTGGGGGGCTGCGATCTGCGAAACTGCCGCCACTTTCGAGGGCTGCTGGTGGGTCCTGCGGAGTGAGGCACCGCGCGGACCTGAGCGGGACCTCGCCGTCCCTGGGGGGCTGCGATCTGCGAAACCGTCGCCACTTTCGAGTGCTGCTGGTGGATCCTGCGGGGTGAGGCACCGCGGCGGACCGATGCGGGACTCGCCCGTCCATGGGGGCTCCGCTGCGAAACTGTCGCCACTTTCGATGGCTGCTGGTGGGTCCTGCGAGAGGCACCTGCTGCGGACCTGAGCGGGACCTCGCCGTCCCTGGGGGGCTGCGATCTGCGTGACATTGTCGCCACTTTCGAGGGCTGCTGGTGGGTCCTGCGGAGTGAGGCACCGCGCGGACCTGAGCGGGACCTCGCCGTCCCTGGGGGGCTGCGGTCTGCGACATTGTCGCCACTTTCGAGGGCTGCTGGTGGGTCCTGCGGAGTGAGGCACCGCGCGGATCTGAGCGGGACCTCGCCGTCCCTGGGGGGGCTGTGATCTGCGAAATATGCCATTTTCGAGGGCTGCTGGTGGGTCCTGCGGAGTGAGGCACCGCACGGACCTGAGCGGGACCTCGCCGTCCCTGGGGGGCTGCGATCTGCGAAATTTTCGCCACTTTCGAGGGCTGCTGGTGGGTCCTGCGGATTGAGGTCACGATCCGATCGAGCAAGGACTGCCGTCCTGGGGGGCTGCGATCTGCCGAAATGTCGCCACTTCGATGGGCTTGCCTGGTGGTCTGCGAGTGATAGGCAACCGCACGGCCCCTGGAGTCGTGACCTCGCCGTCCCCTGGGGTTTCGATCTGCGAAACTGTCGCCACTTTCGAGGGCTGCTGGTGGGTCCTGCAGAGTGAGGCACCGCGGGGATCTGAGCGGGACCTCGCCGTCCCTGGGGGGCTGCGATCTGCGACATTGTCGCCACTTTCGACGGCTGCTGGTTGGTTCTGCGGACTGAGGCACCGCGGGGATCTGAGCGGGACCTCGCCGTCCCTGGGGGGCTGCGATCTGCGACACTGTCGCCACTTTCGAGGTCTGCTGGTGGGTCCTGCGGAGTGAGGCACCGCGGGGATCTGAGCGAGACCTCGCGGTCCCTGGGGGGCTGCGATCTGCGAAACTGTCGCCACTTTCGAGGGCTGCTGGCGGGTCCAGCGGAGTGAGGCACCGCGGGGATCTGAGTGAGACCTCGCCGTCCCTGGGGGGTTGCGATCTGCGACACTGTCGCCACTTTCGAGGGCTGCTGGCGGGTCCAGCGGAGTGAGGCACCGCGGAAACCTGAGCGAGACCTCGCCGTCCCTGTGGGGGGCTGCGTTAGTAACCCTTACGACGCCCTTATATCTTGATCGGGGGCCTGCGAGCCTTCCAATTGCTGCTCCCAAAACCACATGCGTCCATGTTACGTCATCGCCCCCGTTGTAGCAATCCTGATGTACTTATGCACCGCATTGCGCAAGGGTTGGGCACGTCGCAAGGGTCATTTATTTAGTATTTTTTTATATTTTTCCAAAATCCCCCTGTAGGGGGACAGGCCCGACCTAATCCCAGTGGGACCGTCCGCATGCGTCCCGAAACATCCAATTTGGCATTTCCATCCACCCAGTACAGCGCTTCGTGGCCCCAGAGGGAGCTCCACCGAAGGCCCCAGCGGGACCGTCCGCATGCGCCCCGGAAGCCCAATTTGGCGTTTTCGCCCACCCAGTACAGCGCTTCGTGGTCCCATAGGGAGCTCCACCGAAGCCCCCAGAGGGACCGTCCACACGCGCCCCGGAACATCAAATTTGGCATTTTCACCTACCTAGTACAGCGCTTCGTGGCCCCATTGGGAGCTCCACCGAAGGACCCAGTGACACCGTCCGCATGCGTCCCGGAAGCATCCAATTTGGCGTTTTCACCCACCCAGCACAGCGCTTCGTGGCCCCATAGGGAGCTCAACCCAAGGCATCAGTGGGACCGCCTGCATGCACCCCACACACCCAATTTGGCATTTGCACCCACGCAGTACAGCGTTGCGTGGCCCCATAGGGAAATCCACCGACGGCCCCAGTGCTACCGCCCGCATGCGTTCCCCTCCACCCAGTGCAGCGCTTCGTGGCCCCATAGGGAGCTTCACCGAAGAAGATATTCACAATTGCGGTACCCACAGCTGCATATGGTTGGGCCCCATCGCCAGGATCAATTATTTATTGTTTTGCCGATCGGCGCGAGCCCCCCCCACCCACTATGGAGTAGATCTTGGCTGTTTTGGGTGCCTGTTTCAGGCAGGTGGAGCTGTGGAGCCTCCCCCATAATGGACGCACTGCTGTAAACAGTCGCACTAAGCAGAGGTCCAGAGCCAGACTCCAGGTCCCGCCCCTTCCGCCCAATGTCGAAACGCCGACTAAGAAATCGTTCACCTTGAAACATTTATGCAAAACTGTGCTTGCAGCATGTCTCATAGCTGGGCCCAGGGGAGGGCCAGGGCCGCAGCACACGAGGGGGGCGGCTGGTGGAACTTCGGTCCACCCTCCGCCTCGGGGCCTCCCAGGTCGCCCCCAGACTCCAGAAATGCCCTGGGCCCCCGGGAGCTTCCAGATAAGTTCCAGCGGAGTCCACGACGGGCGAAGTAGGCTTCCAGACGCCCAGACAGCAAGGCGGCGTCAACGCGGCCTGTGATGCCCCGAAGTGGCCCGAAGACGGCTCCCAGACAAGAGGCAAACATCTTCCCATTCCTGACAGAAACGCGCATTTCTAGAACATGCGTTTCCTCTAGCCTAACAGCGTTCAAGACGGCCCCAAACACCGCCCCAAGACGGCCCAAGATGCCTCCAAGGGAGCCCCGAGGCGGCGAAAGAGGCGCCCAAGACTGCCCACGAGCACCCTGCGTAGCCATTTTGGTTCAAGCCGCTTGCCACGCGCGCCGGCACAGCAACAGAACAGCAGGACACCAGCATGCTCAGCCCCCGTGCCATGGCCCGAGACGGCGAGGGGAGCCGCGCCGAGCCCAGGAAGGGCGGGGCCGCGAGCATCGCCTCGGCTTCCACGCGGTGCCCGTCCGCGGAGCTGCTCGCCTTCGGCGACGCCGCGGACGCCGACGCGCGCGAGGGGAGCCGGGGCGCCCCCGTGCTGCCAGAGGGCGGCGACGAGACCGTGCTCCTGGAGCGCGCGCTCTGGGCAGCACCCCAGAGCCTGCCCGCACCGCAGACCACCAGGAGGGTGCCTGCGGCGCCGGCGCCGAGAGGGGCCCCCCCGAGGCGCCTGCGCTCCGAGGCGTACTGGGAGCAGCAGAGGGCCGCGGCTGCCCTGCGGCCGAGGTGCTCGCCCTGGGAGGTGGGCGCGAGGGAGCGGCGCCAGGCTGCCGAGGAGGGCCGCCGCGAGCCGGCAGCGGCGGGGGGCGCTGCAGGCGTCCCCAGGGGCTGGGCTGGCGCCGCCGCCAGGGGGCTGCGCCGTGGGGCGCTCAGGCCCGCGGCGCCGGCAGCCCCGCTGGCCATGCCGCCGAGGTCGCCCTCGGCAGCACGCCGGGCCGCTCTGAGGTCGCAGGGCCGGTGGTACCACCCAGCCTGAATCCGCCAGACGTGGGTCTGAGTGGAGCTGTGGCGCCGCTCCCCTCAAGAGCAGCTGTGGAGCAGCGCATTGGAGCTGTGGCGCCAGTACTACGCTGTGGAGCCGCGCACGCACTTTACCTCAACGGTCGTGGTGGAGCTTCGGCGCCGTTTTCTCGTACGTCTCTTTAGCGGACGGAAGTAGTTGCTTCATCTAGCACGGACCCCGTCATGCTGCACTTTCACTCGTGTTGCACAGGCAGACATATTCGGCTGCGCTTGCTCAGTGGGATGGAATTTCTCGTCCCACCTCGTCGCGTCATAGTGGTGCTCTGTTTGAGCCTTTTTGTTCGGGGGCTGCGCGCGCTTATTTTCGTTGCGATTGCCTGGCGTCGTCGAATTTCCCTCATGCTCGACTACCAGGGCCGCCGATAACATGTGGACCGCCCATTACGTGCAAGATGCACGGTGGCGCGCAGCATGTAAATTAATAGAGCATACACGATGTTGGAGACGTCGTGTCGGCACTTCGCTTGGACTTACGGTCTGGTTCGCGTGGGCGTAGCATTTCCCATCTGCGGTTTGGATTGAGACCTTTGGACTATCAGGTCACGTCAGACACCCACACGCATCCGCATACGTACTTTGCCCGTGTTGCCGAATCTGACTGCGGTCCGGGGTGCTGGTGGAGTCCAGCCTTACGGTCGTCGCTCAGACAGGGGGTGTGGTGGTGTTGGCGTGGAAGACGAGGATGACGATGGAGCAAAGGCGTGGTAGGGCTATTCTCTGACCCATTCGCTCTCGTAGCCGCTTGGGCCAGCCTGTCGGCGCTGTTGCCCGCGCCCTGCTCATTCGCCCTCCCCCCCCTCCCCCCCGTATGCTCCCCCTCTCCCTGTTGCATCCCCTCAGTTCCCCCCTCCTCTCCCTTCCTTCCCTTTCTTTTGTGCGATACTGTGGGCCCCAGGTTCGGGTAGTTTGGAACGTCGGCGGTGAACCAGAATTCGGGGCAGCCTTGGTGTCAGCTTCCAAGGCGTGGTGGATCCTCCCTTTGAGGATGGTCTTTGAGCCTCTACGGAGTGCCCCTTTTTTCCTTTACCCCTCCCGTCGCCCCTCACTCCAAGCACTAGCCTGAGGTCGTGCAGCGGCTTTGCACCATTCGAAGTTTGGAGCATGACCCTGCAAGACAGACCTACAGGTCGCCCTGCAGTCCAATCCCAGCCTCTCGGCCTTTGGAGCATGACCCTGCAAGACAGACCTGCGAATCTACAGTTGATGTGCTTCAAATGCCTACATCGCATGTGCTCTTCTGGCAACAAAAGGTGCGGACGGCGTCCCGCTGTGGCCTGGGCGCGATCGCATCTCAACGCCTGTTAAATGTTTGGATCTGTCTTGCAGGGGGGCTGGATCGTCCTGTCGGCACGCCCTGTCGGCAGAATCGCCCCTCGAGTGTACAGTTTTTTTAACATATAGCCTGAGACACTGCAAGATTACCCCTCGGCGACAAAAGCAGCAACAAAAAAAGACCGCCCACGAGCACGCAAAGGGGGGCCCAAGAGTGGCCCAAGACGCCCCCAAAGGGCCCCCGCACAAGCCAAGAGGCTCCCCTAGAGGGTCCACGATGCCCCAAAAGAGCCCCAGAGAGGCCCCCAAGAGTCGGACACCGCCAACTGGCCTCCAAGAAGCTCCCAAGAGGCCCCCTGAGGCCCCGAGGAAGCCTCCAAGTGGCTTCCCAAGAGGCCCCAGGAGGCCCAAACATATTTCACGTAGGCTCCCAAGCAATTCAGGAGACTCCACAGCGTATCTCAGGGGCCTCCGTGTCTCGGAGAGCCCTCGGGCAGACTGCCGCGTGACGGGTCCCGTCCCGTTCTCCTCCTCTTCCTCTATCATTCTCTTGCCTCCTCGCCTTCCCTCCGCCGTCGTTCTTCTCCACAGCTTCTCCGCCAGCAGCTGCCCCTTTCCCCTCCTGCCTCTTGCCCCGCCCCTCTCTGGCCCCCTGCTCCCTGCAGCCGGTCTTGCCTTCCCCACCCCGCCTGCTCCGTGCCCCCCTCCCTCTTCCTCGGTGCCCGGCCCTGCGTCCTCGGCTTCGTTCCTCCGCAGCACGAGGGGAGGCGAGGAGGCGGCGGGAGCCGCCTGGGTTTGCCGCCGGGACATGGTTCGAAACCCACGGTGCCCGTTTGCACGGGCTGGGTTCTTTCTCCACGCTGTGCTTTGGGCTCCACGACAGGCAGAACACGAGCGCGTGCAAAGCGCGCGCGGTGGCTTGAGCGTGCGAAGCCTTAAGGATGTGTACGTCCATGTCTCTCGCTCTCTCTCTCTCTCTCTCTCTCTTTCTCTCCCCACTTCCCATAGTTTCCCATATTTTCTTGGAAATCGAAGATTAATTGTGTCTGTGTGCTTCTTTCCCTCCTGAAAGTAGCTCTCTCTCTCCTTCTTCGTTCCCGTCTCCCCTCTTTCCTTGTCTTTAGGGGCCGCGCCGCGCCCACCACACAGTGCCGAGTATCGAGGATGTGCCCGCACGCTCTCTCGCGCGAGCCTTCCCCCCAACGGGCGCGCCCGCGAGCCTTCCCGAACTCGCGCTGTGAGCCGCCCGACGGGCCCGCCCCCGCCCGACGGTGCCCGTGACGGCAGGCCCGGCGGCCCAAATTGGCAGCTCGCCGGGTGCTCTCGCGCCCCGCACGCCCGGCCCGCCCGTCGGGGCCCGCCCGTCGGGGTCCGCGGGCCCCGCCCGCCCGACCCGCCCGTTGGGGGACTCCGGCCCGACCTCGTTGTTCTGCTGATTGATTTTGCCCTCTTCTCCTCGGCGCGTTGGTCTGGGCCAGAGAGCCCCGAGCCCCTTTTTTGCCATGGGCGCTGGCCCACCCGGGGCAGGGCCCCCCCCCCCGGAGCGGGAGGCGGGCCCCTCTTGGGGGGGAGAGTTGCGTGCCTGCTTGAGCGTCCACACTGCGAGTGCAAGGGGAGGGCGGTCGCCAGAGGGACAGCTCGGCGTCACCCAAGCATCAGGGCCCGCGCCCGCCCGTCCCGCCCGTGGGGGACTGTTGCCCGACCCAGCCCTCCGGGTCTGCCGCTGCTGTTCCGGGATCCTCTCGTAGGCCGCCCACCATCTAGTCTCTCTCCCGTCCGCAGCTCTGCTCCCTCCCTCTGGTCCCTTGCCGCCCTCCCTTCCCCTGCTCCTTTCTTCCTCTCTTTCTCTCTCCCCCCTTTCTCATGCCTCTTGCTCTTTGAGGGGCTGCGCCCAATACACCTGGCAGGTCAGGAAGGTGTACCCCCCAGAGGGGGTACAATCGCAGACGACGAGGGCGGGAATCGGGGCTTTGGGATATACGTGGTGAGGTACGCGCGAGCAGATAAGAACGAACTGTCTTAAACTTATTGTTGTTGTTGCTGTTGTTGTTGTTGTTGCTGTTGTTGTTGTTGCTGCTGTTGTTGAGTGCTAATTGCTAAACTCTTATGATTGTTGGATCCACCCAGGCGCTTTGGCGCTCTCGCCTCGGCGCCAGCTACATTTTCATTGAAAATGAGGCTCACGCTCAAGCAGTTTGGGGGGCGCCAAAACGGGCCCCCCAACAACAACAACGCCCCCGCTCGAGACTTCCTCCTTTTTCATTCAGGGCCGGAGCTTTTGCTCGCCGCCGAAAGCCGCCGTCCCAACAAAACCAGCGCTACCCCTCGAGACTTCCTCCCGTTTTACCTTGGACTGGCGCGCTACTCTTCCTCTCATCGGCGCCGCCCCAGCAACAACAACGCTCCCGCTCGAGACATCCTCCCTTTTTTATTCAAGGCGGTGCTCCTCGCCGCCGAAAACCGCCGTCCTGACAAAACCAGCGCTCCCGCCTGAGACTGTCTTCCGTTTTACGCTGGACTGGCGCCCTACTCTCTTTTGAATTGGCGCCGCTCCCAGCAAGAACAACGCTCCCGCCCGAGACTTTCTTTTTGTTTTTTTTCCTCAGGACGGTGCTCTTGCTCGCCGCCGACAGCTGCCCTCCCGACAAAACCATGGCTCCCGCTCGAGACTTCCTCCCTTTTTACCTTGGACTGGCGCGCTACTCTTCCTCTTTTCGGCGTCGCCCCCAACAACAACAACGCTCCCGCTCGAGACATCCTCCCTTTTTTACTCAAGGCGGTGCTCCTCCTCGCCGCCGAAAGCCACCATCCCGACAAAACCAGCGCTTCCGCCCGAGACTGTCTCCCGTGTTACGCTGGACTGGCGCCCTGCTCTCTTTTGAATTGGCGCCGCTCCCAGCAAGAACAACGCTCCCGCTCGAGACTTCCTTTTTGTTTTTTTCCTCAGGACGGTGCTCTTGCTCGCCGCCGACAGTCCCCGTCCCGACAAAACCATGGCTCCCGCTCGAGACTTCCTCCCTTCTTACTCAAGGCGGTGCTCTTCCTCGCCGCCGACAACCGCCGTCCCAACAAAACCAGCGTTCCCGCTCGAGACTTCGTTTTGTTTTAAGCTGGACTACCGCCCTGCTCTCTTCAGCATTTGCGCCGCTCCCAGCAAGAACAGCGGCCCTACTCGAGACTTCCTCCTTTTCTATTCAGGGCCAGGTCCTTGCCTCGCCGCCGACAGCCCCCATCTCCACCAAGGCAATCCTGTCGCTCGATACTTCCTTGTGCTTTACCCTTGGCTGGGGCTCCACTGGCGGTCTCGCATCGGCGCAGCAAGGCGCGGGCATGCATTTTTGAAGGGGGATTTGTTGACATTCTTCGGAGGGGGTGCTTGCAAGACCTTATTGGCCGGGAGTTTTGGGAATGGGAATCACAGAACCCGCTATAGAACAAGAGTCCCCAATGATGGGGATGGTTGTCATGATGGTCGCATGTTTCGTGTGGAAACGTGGCGCATGAGGGTCAAATTATTGTTGGTGTTGCTGTTGTTTTTGTTTTTTGTTGTTATTGTTGTTGCTGCTGTTGTTGTTGCTGCTGTTGTTGTTGTTGTTGTTGTTGGTGGTGGTGGTGGTGGTGGTGTTGTTGTTGTTGTTGTTGTTGTTGTTGTTGTTGTTGTTGTTGTTGTTGTTGTTGAACATTCTTACTTCTAAAGAATAATTATTGTTGGGACCCCTGGTGCACGACCCCCCCGCCGCGCCTAGGCCGCAGCCTCATTTTCATCATTTTCGTGAGGAAGTCTCAGGCAAAACTGGGGAGTCCGGATCCGGTTGTGTTGTTACGATCGGTTTTCCCTTGCAAAAAATAAGCTAAAGTGGACATTTCTTGTTCTAACATAACCAAACTTCAAGAATCCCTTGCAAAAAATAAGGTAAAGTGGACATTCGCGCGCGCAAGACGAAATCCTTCCAAAATCTTAGTTTTCGTAGCGATTTTAACATAAAAACATAAAAAAACAATGGTTTTTCAAACAAAAATTGTCAACATTTCATCCCGCGCGCTCTTGCGGATTCGTAGGAAACCCAACACTTTTTAATCATTTCTGTCAAACGGGCTTTTGCGAGCAACTTTTTCGAACTTCTGCAACACCGGTTGCGCACCTGCCAGGGCCATCATCCCTGTCAAATAATACCATGCGGGACACATTCGTTTTTTCTTCGCGCGCGCACGCCGTCGTCGTCCGCCGCGGGGCCCTGAATAGTAGCCACGGTCGTCCGCATGCCACGAAGTGAAGTGTCCGAACGTCATAGGGCGGGAAGCTGGGTGTGGGTGGTGGCGAAGAGTCGTTTGGAAATTTGGTAGAGCTTGAACCGGCCCCCCCACAAAGTGGGGGTATTGCCCGCCTCCTATGAAACCCTGGCACTGGTGAGAACGGAGTGTCCCCACGTGCTAGTAATTGTTGAATATTATTACTTCTAAAGAATAATTATTGTTGGGCCCCCTGGTGCACGCCCCCCTCGCCGCGCCTAGGCCGCAGCCACATTTTCATCATTTTCGTGAGGAAGTCCCAGGCAAAACGGGGGAGTCCGGATCCGGTTGTTTTGTTGACGCCCGCTTTCCCTGTCAAAAAACAATATAAAATGACATGTCTTGTTCTAACATAGCCAAACTTCAAGAATCCTTTGCAAAAAATGAGACGAAGTGCACACTCGCGCGCGCAAGATGAAATCCTTCCAAAACCTTAGTTTTCGTAGCGATTTTAACATACAAACATGAAAAACCCAATGGTTTTCCCAAAAAAGGTTTCAAAAATTCATCCCGCGCGCTCTTGCGGATTTCTTAGGAAACCCAATACTTTTTCAACATTTCTGTCAAACGGGCTCTTGCAAGCAACTTTTTCACGTGCTTCGAACTTCTGCAACAACGGTTGCGCGCCTGCCAGGGCCATCATCCCTGTCAAATAACACCATATGGGACACATTCGTTTTTTCTTCGCGCGCGCACGCCGAAATCTTCAAACACCATTGGGTTTCTTAAGAATTCCAGCACCGCGTATCATAAAATCGCACGAATCGCACCGTAGGTCCTCGAAAAACACGTGCACGGATTTTCCAAATTTCTACCCGCGCGCGCTGTCCGAATCCTTAAAAACAATTGGTTTTTCAACATTTATGTTACATGAGCTCGCGCGAGCTACTTTCGCACGCTCTTTCAACGGCGTTCGCGCGCCTGCCAGGGGCCACAATCCCTTGCAAAAAATACCATGCGGGACACATGCGCGCGTCGTCGCGTCGTCGTCGTCGTCGTCGTCGTCGGCATGTTACCACAACAAGTCCGTGCGTCACCACGTCGGGACAACCATCGGGACAATCATCGGGACAACGATCGGGACAACCACAACCATCAGGACAACCATCGGGACAACCATCGGGACAACCATCGGGACAACGATCGGGACAACCATCGGGACAACCATCGGGATAACCATCGGAACAACAATCGGGACAACCATCGGGACAATCATCGCGACAACCATCGGGACAACCACAACCAGCAGGACCTCCAACCAGAGAGAGCTACTCACGTGTATTTCGTAGACGAATGAGCCAGTATTGCACATTGAGGCCGGAACGACAACCACGTAACAAGAATGAGCATGTATCGTCTCACAACAACGGAAACAAGTCCTGTGGTATGCTGGCGCCACCCACGTGGTACCACTCAAAATAAGTGTCTTCGCTTGTGTGGTACAGAAACGGAAAAACGTCGTATCAGACGCTAGCGCCTCACCAGCCAAAGCAGTCCATATCATTGTAGGACCTACATACAGTACCGGCGTCGTACTGGTTTACCGTGGTTTCCTATTCTAGCGTCAGGAACATGTTACCACGAAAAAACAGTGTACAGGTGTCCAGTTCAATTGCAGGGGGAAAAAGTCGTATACTAAGCTTAGCTTACGAAAAATGTTACCTACACAACGATTCCTGTACCCGTGCGCCAGTTGTAGTAGCCAAGTTCGTCCGCAGGCGGTCGTCCGCAGGCACGAAGTGAAGTGTCCGAACGTCACAGGGCGGGAAAGCTGGTGGGTGTGGTGTGGCGCAGAGTCGTTTGGAAATGTGGTAGAGCTTGTAACCGCCCCCCCACAAGTGGTGGTAAAAGTATTGCCCGCCTCCTTGAAAACCTTGGCACTGGTGAGAACGGAGTGTCCCACGTGGCCTAGAATTGTTGTTGTTGTTGTGTTGTTGTTGTTGAACATTATTTATTCTAAAGAATAATTATTGTTGGGCCCCCTGGTGCGCGCCCCCCCTGCGCCGCCTAGGCCGCAGCTACATTTTCATCATTTTCGTGAGGAAGCCTCAGGTAATTCGATGTGATCAAGATCCGGTTGTTTTGTTCCCCCCCGCTTTCCCTTGCAAAAAACACTATAAAATGACATTTCTTGTTCTAATATATCAAATTTCAAGAATCCCTTGCAAAAAATAAGGTAAAGTGGACATTCGCGCGCGCAAGACGAAATCCTTCCAAAAGCTTAGTGTTCGGAGCGATTTCAACATAAAAACATCAAAAAACCAATGGTTTTTCAACAAAAAAAATGTCAAAATCTCATCCCGCGCGCTCTTGCGGATTCGTAGGAAACCCAACATTTTTTTAACATTTCTGTCAAACGGGCTTTTGCGAGCAACTTTTTCGAACTCCTGCGACAACGGTTGCGCACCTGCCAGGGCCATCATCCCTGTCAAATAATACCATGCGGGACACATTCGTTTTTTCTTCGCGCGCGCACGCCGAAATCTCCAAAAACCATTGGGTTTTTAAGAATTTTACCACCGCGCATCATAAAATCACACGAATCGCACCGTAGGTCCTCGAAAAACACCTGCACGACTTTTCAAAATTTCTACCCGCGCGCGCTGTCCTAACAACTTCTGTGGGTGTGTACTCCACGCCAGTGTAGTAGCCACTGTCGTCCGCAGGCCACGAAGTGAAGTGTCCGAACGTCATAGGGCGGGAAGCTGGGTGTGGGTGGTGGCGAAGAGTCGTGTGGATATTTGGTAGAGCTTGCACTGCCCCCCCACAAAGTGGTGGTATTGGCTGGCGTCGCATGAAAACCCTGGCACTGGTGAGAACACTGAGCGTTCGGGTAAAGTGATTGTTGTTGTTGTTGTTGTTGTTGTTGTTGTTGTTGTTGTTGTTGTTGTTGTTGTTGTTGTTGTTGAGGTCTCATTTCTAACGAATATGGTTGACCCCCCCGGGGCACATTGTGTTTTTCGATGAAAGTGCTTCCCCAGGGGCTCGCACCCCTTTCTTATCAGGGAAAGCGAGGGGTCACCAAACTGGGACCCTGGCCGCTGAGTTACAAGAGCAACGGCTCCCGCCTGATCCTTCCTCGCACTTTATTCCAAAGTCGCACTCTCGCGCGGGACGTCCTCACAAGTTAAGCACAATCGCGCTCTTGCGCGAGACTTCCTCGCAATGTATTCAAACGCCGCGCGCTCGACGGTTAGGAATCGAGCTCTCGCTTTAGCCTTCATCGCGATTTAGTTGGGAATCGCGCTATCGCTCGAGCTGCTCTCTTCGCGATTCGTGCAGTTTTCAAGCTTCAACAGCACGCCTGCTCGACCTGCCCGCTTGGGCCCGCCTTCCGACCCGCCCGTTAGGCTCTACCCGCCTCATGGGCCCGTCTGGTTCTGCCACGTGTTTTCTGCTCCTAGCCCCCCTCCTGCTAATCCCGTGCTCCATCCTTCTCCCGCCCCCTTACACTCGCCCTCTCTTCCCCTGTTTCGGGGGCTGCACCGATTTCACGCGGCAGATGGGGAAGATATTCCCCCTGAGGGGGTACGATCGAAGACGAAAAGGGAGGGTACCGAGGGTATGGGATATACGTGTTGAATAGCTCGCGACCAGGTAACAGCGAACAGTCTTAAACTGAGTCGTTGTTGCTGCTACTGCTGTTGCTGTTGCTGTTGCTGTTGCTGTTGCTGTTGCTGTTGCTGTTGCTGTTGCTGTTGCTGCTGTTGTTGTTGTTGTTGTTGTTGTTGCTGCTGCTGCTGCTGCTGCTGCTGCTGTTGTTGTTGTTGTTGTTGTTGTTGTTGTTGTTGTTGTAGTTGTTGTTGTTGAGTTCTAATTTCTTAAGAATAGTTATTGTTGATCCCCCCTCGCCGGTGCATACTGTTTTTTTCTCAATCAAAGTGTGTACCTCGACGTTCGCACCCTTTTTTTGACAGGGAAAATTTTGGTGCTCAAACTGTGCCCCAGGCCCCCCGGATTACAACAACGACAGCTCCCGCCTGAGACTTCCTCCAAATTTATTCAGGACCCCCGCTCCTGAGACTTCGTCACGATTTACTCAGAATCGGTGCTCCCGCCTGTGATTCCTCGCAATTAGGCAGGACCCCCGCTCCCATCTGAGATTTCCTCGCAATTTACTCAGGAACCGCGCTCTCGCTTGAGACTTCCTCGCAATTGAATCAAGGCTTCTTCGCAATATAATCAAGACCTCCGCTTCCGCCAGAGAACCCCTCACATTTTATTCAGGAGTTGCGCTCTCGCCTGTGACTCCCATGCAATTGATTCAGAAATCGCGCTTTCGACGCTCAGGAAACAAGCTGCGCCAAGGACGCCGTTACAATTTACTTAGTAATCGCGCTCTCGCCATAGTCAGGCATTCCGCTTGAATGTCCCACCCGCCCGACCTGCCCGTCAGGGGATCGCCCGCCCGTCGTGGGCTCCCGCCCGAGACTTTCTTTGTTCACGCTCTTACCTTCCTGCTCCTCCTCCCTCTCCCTCCTCCCTCCTCCCTCCTCTCCTCCTTTCTCTCTCCCTCCTCTCTTCCCTCATCCTTATGCCTCTCTGCCCTATCCACTCTCCCTTCTCTTCCTCCTCCCTTCTCCCTCCCCTCTCCTGTCTCCTCCCTCTTTCTTTCCCTCTCTCTCACCTCTTTCTTTCCCTCTCTCTCACCCCTCTCTCTCTCTGTTTTTTTTTTTTTGTTCTCTCTCTCTCTCTGCCTCTAATCAACCGCCCCCCTCTTCACTCCTTCTCTCCTGGCGTTTTCCCTCTTCCTTCGTCCCTTCCCCTCCCTTCCTCCCACTCTCCCTCGTTCTCCCCCTCTTCTTTTTGCACGGCCCACACCAACTCCAATGGCGGGCACATGTACGCCCACGAAGGATTGTCCGCACGTTCAGGTTTGCCCGCCTGTCTAAGCCCGCCGCCCCCCGCAAAGAGAATTAATCCCCCCAAAGGGGGTGTGATCGAAGACAACAAGGGCTGGTATCGAGGGTGTGGGGAACTCGTTTTGGATGACACGCGGGCAAGTAAACGCGAACAATCTTATATCGATTGTTGTTGTTGTTGTTGTTGTTGTTGTTGTTATTGTTGTTGTTGTTGAACATTATTAATTCTAAAGAATAATTATTGTTGGGCCCCCTGGTGCACGCCCCCCCCCCCGCGCCTAGGCCGCAGCTACATTTTCATCATTTTCGTGAGGAAGCCTCAGGTAAAACGATGTGATCCAGATCCGGTTGTTTTGTTGTAATCCGTTTTCCCTTGCAAAAAAAACACTATAAAATGACATTTCTTGTTCTAATATAATCAATTTTCAAGAATCCCTTGCAAAAAATAAGGTAAAGTGGACATTCGCGCGCGCAAGACGAAATCCTTCCAAACCCTTAGTTTTCGTAGCGATTTTAACCTACAAACATGAAAAAACCAATGGTTCTTCAAAAAAAAAAAAAGTGTCAACATTTCATCCCGCGCGCTCTTGCGGATTCGTAGGAAACCCAACACTTTTTAATCATTTCTGTCAAACGGGCTTTTGCGAGCAACTTTTTCGAACTTCTGCAACAACGGTTGCGCACCTGCCAGGCCATCATCCCTGTCAAATAATACCATGCGGGACACATTCGTTTTTTCTTCGCGCGCGCACGCCGTCGTCGTCGGCCGCGGGGCCCTGAATAGTAGCCACGGTCGTCCGCATGCCCCGAAGTGAAGTGTCCGAACGTCATAGGGCGGGAAGCTGGGTGTGGGTGGTGGCGAAGAGTCGTTTGGAAATTTGGTAGAGCTTGAACCGGCCCCCCACAAAGTGGGGGTATTGCCCGCCTCCTATGAAAACCCTGGCACTGGTGAGAACGGAGTGTCCCCACGTGCTAGTAATTGTTGAACATTATTAATTCTAAAGAATAATTATTGTTGGGCCCCCTGGTGCGCGCCCCCCCCGCCGCGCCTAGGCCGCAGCCACGTTTTCATCATTTTCGTGAGGACGCCTCAGGTAATTCGAGTTGATCAAGATCCGGTTGTTTTGTTGTAATCCGTTTTCCCTTGCAAAAAACACTATAAAATGAAATTTCTTGTTCAAATATAATCAAATTTCAAGAATCCCTTGCAAAAATAAGGTAAAGTGGACATTCGCGCGCGCAAGACGAAATCCTTCCAAAAGCTTAGTGTTCGGAGCGATTTCAACATAAAAACATAAAAAAACAATGTTTTTTCAACAAAAAAATTGTCAAAATCTCATCCCGCGCGCTCTTGCGGATTCGTAGGAAACCCAACACTTTTTAAACATTTCTGTCAATCGGGCTTTTGCGAGCAACTGTTTCGAACTTCTGCGACAACGGTTGCGCACCTGCCAGGGCCATCATCCCTGTCAAATAATACCATGCGGGACACATTCGTTTTTTCTTCGCGCGCGCACGCCGAAATCTCCAAAAACCATTGGTTTCTGTGGGTGTGTACCCCACGCCAGTGTAGTAGCCACGGTCGTCCGCACGCCACGAAGTGAAGTGTCCCAACGTCATAGGGCGGGAAGCTGGTTTTGGGTGGTCGCGAAGAGTCGTTTGGATATTTGGTAGAGCTTGTAATGCCCCCCCACGAAGTGGGGGTATTGCCTGGTGTCGTATGAAAACCCTGGCACTGGGGAGAACACCACGCGTTCGGGTAAAATGATTGTTGTTGTTGTTGTTGTTGTTGTTGTTGTTGTTTTTATTCTTGTTGTTGTTGTGGTTGTTGTTGTTGTTGTTGTTGTTGGTGACGACGCCGTGTTTCAGAGGTACAGGCCCCCTGGGGGAGGGTGGGAATTTTTAGGCATCCTAAGAAATTCCTCGGGAATCCTTAGGACTCCCGGGGGAATCCCTAGGGCGTCCTACGGAATCCCTTGGAACCCCCCAGGGAACCTTCAGGAATCCTCAGGGAATCCGGAGGAACCCCAAGGGAACCATGCGGAATCCCCAGGGAATGTTTAGGAATCCTGAGGGGCCAGGGAATCCTCAGGAATGCCTAGGTTGTTCTACGGAATCTTCGGGATCCCTGGCGAATCCCTGCGGAATCCGGGGAAATCCGATGGGAATTCCACGGGATCCTAAGGAACCAAAGTAATCTTAATGCGTCCCCAGGGAAGCCTTGGTGCGTCCTACGTAATCTTTCGGACTCCCTAGGGAAACCTTCGGAATCCTTGAGGAATCTGGAGGAGTACCAAGGGAACGATATGACATCCCCTAGGGAATCGTTCGGAATCTTTAGGAGACCGTAGGGAACCCTTAGGAATCCGTGCGGAATCCCCAGGAATCTTCGGGGTGTTCTACGGAATCTTCGGACTCCCTACGGAATCAAAAGGAATCCCTCGGGGATCCTACGGGATGCTGAGGCATCCGAATGCATCCCTAGGGAAGCCCTAGGGCGTCCTGCAAAATCCCAAAGAATCTCAAATAATCCCTGGAAGAACACCAGAGGCTTCTGATATCCTCTGAGAGGCTTGCTTCCGGGAGGCTTCTGAGAGCTCTGAAAGGCCTCTCTGAGGCCTTTAAGAGGCCTCCGAGATGCTTCTGAGAGGCGTCAGAGAGGCATCTCAGGGCTTTCTGAGATGCCTCTGAGAGGCCTCTGAGGGGCTTCTGAGAGGCTTCTGCTACTTCTGCACTCCTACCTCCTACCTCCTTGTTCTTCCTCCTCGTGGGAGGAGTTAGACGATTCTAGACCCCGCCTTGTGCGAGTACTTCCTTGTTACTCCTACCTCCTTCCTCCTTTGTGCTACTGTCCTCCTTCATCTTATTCAAAGGTAGAGGTATGATGGTGATGAGCATGATGATGCTGACGATGGTGATGGTGATGACCCTGATGACCGTGACGATGATGATCATGATTGTATTGGTGATCATTCTTATGATAGTGACGATGGTGACTGTAATGGTAATGACGATGATGATGATCATGCGGAGCATGATGATGATTCCATGATAGTGTTGGTGACCATGACCATGTTGATGCAATTGTATCTTCATGATTTTGAAGACAATGCTGAACATGATGGTGGCTGTGATGATTATGCTGACGACGATGATGATGATGATGATGATGATGATGATGATGATGATGATGATGGGTATGATGATTATGGTGATGATGATTTTCCTATCCCTTCCCCATTCAATGTTGGAAACTGTATGTCGCATGTGGCTCTCGCTTGAGGAGATGGATTGGGAGGATGAGGAGGCTGAAGAGCATGGATGATTGGGGAGAGGGACGATGATGATGAGGATGATGATGATGCCTAGGATGGTGAGGGCAATGATGATGCGGTGGAGGATGACGAAGATAATGATGGAGAGGATGAGGAGGAGTATGGCGATCATCTATACGACAATGATAGGAATGGGGAAGGCAATGATGAGGATGACGGGGATGACGATGATGCACATACGTATGATGAGTATTCTTATGTTCGCAGTGTTGAGTGCTATCGCCCTCCTTGTCCTCCATCCTCCTCCCTTTCCCCTTTGCCTCTTCCTCGATCTGCTCCCCCTCTTCTTCCCCCTTCTGCCTCCTTCTCGTTCTCCTCCCCTTCCTCTCCCCCCGTTTTCTCCCGTCATCCGTGTTCTGTCCCCTCCGGGGGGAGGGAGGGGGAGTCGAGATAATAGCGATGATGATGGTAACGGTAATGGTGATGATGCTGATGATGATGATGACGATGCTGATCATGCTGACGTCGATGATGCATATGATGTTGGCGATACTGTTAGTGCTGACGATGGCTATGAACATGATGACTATGAGGTCGATGCTGATGCTCATGATGATGATGCCGACATGATACAACATCTGAGCATGATAATGATGATGTTGCGAATGATGATGCTGACTATGACTATGATGATGATGATGATGATGCTGGTGGTACTGGTGACGACGATTCTGATGATGCTGACTACGATGATGATGATGATGATGACGACGATTGTGGTGGTACTGGTGACGGCGATAATGATGACGCTGATTACGATGATGATGATGCTGCTGATGATGCTGATGATGATGATGATGATGGTGGTGGTACTGGTGACGACACTACTGATGATGCTGACTACGACTACGATGGTGATGCTTAGTAGGATGACGGCCATGACGATGATGGTATTGGCGATGGTGGTGTGATGGTGGCGATGATATTGACTATGATGATTATCATGACGATAGTGATGGCGAGGATTATTATTATGATGATGGTGATGACGATGATGGTCGGTATGGTGATTGTGATGACGATGGTGATGGTCTGGATCCTGATACACCTCCCTCAGGATTTTAGCAGGGGTGGATACGCCTCTAATCTGATTCTATAAGAGGTGGGTACACCTCTAACAGGATTTGATGATAGGTGGGTACGCATCTAATAGTATTTTTTTTGTGGATACACTTCTAGTAGGTGTCCATGGAGGGTGGATACACCTCTAACATGTATCTATTCAGAGTGGATGCGCTTTGAATAGGGTTTTACTTGGGGTGGATACACCTCTAATACGAATCTGTTCGGGGTGGATACACCTCTATGAGGATTCTTTCAGAGGTGGTAGGGGTGGGTGCACCTCTGACTAGGATCCTATTAAGGGTGGATACACCTCTACTAGGGTTCTATTAGGGGTGGATCGACTTTTCGCAGGATTCTATTCGGGTTGGATCAATCACCTGCTCAACTTGAAGCTGTCCTCTCCACTGCTCGTGCTAACATCCCACCCTCCCACCCGCAACTTGGTCGCAAGACCTCTTAAGACCGTGACGGTGGGTACCAAATGGCACTTGGCAGCGACGACGCCGACGTCGACGACGACGAAGACGACGACGCCGACGCCGACGACGACGACGAAGACGACGACGACGTCGCCAACGAAGACGACGACGAGGGAGGAGGGAGGACGACGACGGCGACAACGACGACAACGACGACAACGACGACAACGAGGGAGGAGGGAGGACGGCGACGACGCGAACGACGAAGAAGGAGGAAGGACGGCGACGCCGACGACGACGGCGACGAAATAGGAGGGAAGACGACGACGAAACGAAAAAGACGACGACGACGGCGACGAAATAGGAGGGACGACGACGAGACGCCGACGACGGACGACGACGACGACGAGGAGGGAGGAGGAGGAAGGACGACCACGGCGACAACGACGACGGAAACGACCACGACGCCAAAGAGGACGACGACGACGAACACGAGGAAAGACACAGGACGACGTGGGCGACGACGACGACGACGACGCGGGAGGAGGGAGGACGGCGACGACGACGACGGCGACGCCGCAACAGCGCGCGCACGCTTTTGTTGAAGATCCGTGTTGCGAGACCTTGGGTTTTTGTTGGTTTTTTTGACACACGATTTGAAAATCCTTCCGAAGCCGAAGGTTTTTGAAGGATTTCGGCATACGCGCGCGACGACGCGCGCGTCTGCACTTCGTCCCATTTTTGCAGAGGATTCTCGCGACGGCACACGCGCAAGGGCGTTCGACAGATTTCGGCATGCGCGCGCGCGAAGCCCGTTCAAGAGCATTTTGTGAACATCTTGAAAAATCCAATGGTTTTCGTAAGATTTTGCAAGAGCTCGCGCGGAAGTGTTTTTTATCAAGTCAGTGTTGCGACACCTTTTTTTGGTGTTGGAAACTCGATTGCGAAATCTTTCCGGCACCGAAGTTTTTTGAAAGATTTCGGCATGCGCGCGCGACGACGCGCGCGTGTGCATTTCGTCCCTTCTTTTGCAAGGGAGTCGTGAAATAGTGTTATGTTCGAACAAAACATGTTACCCCATAGTGTTTTTACAAAGGGAACCTCAGGGGGGGGAACCCGGCTGGCCTGGGATAGAGTAAATTCATATTTTGGATGGACATATGGTAAGAATCAAATATGATTTACATGCCCGAAAGGGGGAGTGATAACGCCGGGGGGTAGATTATTTTGTGACTAGAAATGAGCATACACATCCAATAGGATCCGGGTAGGTGTGGGTACAGCTCTGATAGGAATTTATTCACAGTGGGTACACTTCTAATAAGATTCTATTCGCGGTGGATGCACTTCTACTCGGATTGCATCGTGGGTTGGTCCACTTCGAATCGTCTATGAGAGGTCGGTACAACTACTAGTAGGATTCTACTAGAGGTGGGTACACCTCTTCATTGGATTCCATTCGAGGTGGATACACTTCTAGTAGGATTCTATGGGAGGTGGATACACCTCTAATGCGATTCTTGTAGGGGTGAATGCACCTCTTGTGCGATGCTATTAGGGGTGGATCAACCCCGATCAGGCGTGTATCTATAGTGGTTCTGTAGTATGTGTATGTATGTACGCCTGTATGTATATATATATATATATGTATATCAGGGGTGAATACACCCCAACTCGGATTCTATTGAGGGGTGTTTACATTCGTGATACGATTATATCAAAGGTGGATACACATCTGGATGCACATCTAAATGGTAGCTGTTAGATGTGGATACCCCTCTCATGGGTAATCTGTATTTAGTAAGGGTGGTTACACTTTTGATAGTATTATTTTAGGGGCGGACGCACCTCTGATATGATTCTTTTAGGGGCGGACGCACCTTCTTTTAGCGGCGGACGCACCTATCTAGTAGGATTCGATTAGAAGTCGATAGGCCGCTAATGCGATTGTATTAGAGGTGGATACACCTCTAATGGGTGGAGTGGGTACACATCTACTAGGATTCTCTTAGGGGTGGATGCACTTTCAATAAGGTTCTATTAGAGGTGGATACACTTCTAATAAGATTGTACTAGACACGTCTAGTCGGATTTTAGTACGGGTGCTGAGGTGCGGTGCGGTGCGGTGCCGTGCCGTGCCCCCCCTCAAACCCCGAGGGGCCTCTGAATGCCTGTGTTCCTCCTGTGGGGACGACGGGTAAACGATGCCCTGGGCATGGGGGCCCAGAAAGCCGGCGTTGCCTTGTTGTTGTTGTTGTTGCTGCTGTTGTTGTTGTTGTTGTTGTTGTTGTTATTCATGTTGTTGTTGTTGTTGTTGTTGTTGTTGTTGTTGTTGTTGTTGTTTCTGTTGTTGTTGTTGTTGTTGTTGTTGTTGTTGTTGTTGTGGTTGTTGTTGTTGTTGTTGTTGTTGTTGTTGTTGTTGTTGTTGTTGTTGTTGTTGTTGTTGTTGTTATTGTTGTTGTTGTTGTTGCTGCTGCTGCTGCTGCTGTTGTTGTGGTTGATTTTTTCGTTTTGTTTTTTGATTGAAGTGCTTCCTCTGGGGATCGCACCCTGTCGTTTAGCAGTGAAAATCACCAGGGCCAAACTTCGTTGTTGGCCCACATGTTACAACAACAACGGCCCCCCGCTTGAGACTTCCTTACAATTTAGCCAGGACTGCCGCTCCCGCCGGAGACTTCCTCGCATGTTATTAGGGAATCGCGCTATCGCTTGGGACTTCCTTGCAATTTATTCAGAGATCGCTCTCTCGGCGCTCTGGAGTCGCGCTCTCGCTGGAGATTTGCTTGCAATTTCTTCAAGAATCGCGCTCTAGCGTTGGAACTCGCCGCAATGTGCTCAAGCGCCGTGCTCCCGACACTCAGGCACCCAGGAGTCGCGCTCACGCATAGGACCCCCTCGCAGCTTACTTAGGAATCGGGATCTCGCTGCCCTTCGTGGCCTCGTTGCAGCACTTCGTGGCCCCCTCGCTGCCCTTCGTGGATCCGTTGCAGCCCTTCGCGGTCCCCTCGCTGCCCTCCGTGGCCCCATATATGCATGCCCTTCGTGGCCCTTCGCTGCCCTTCGTGGCCCCATTGCAGCCCTTCGTGGCCCTTCGCTGCCCTTCGTGGCCCCGTTGCAGCTCTTCGTGGCCCCCTCGCTGCCCGTCGTGGCCCCGCTGTCCCCCCGTCGTGGCCCTCTCGCTGCCCTCCGTGGCTCCATATATCCATGCCCTTCGTGGCCCCCGCTCGTTCGCGCCCGTCGTGGCCCCATGTGCATGCGCTTCGTGGCCCCGCTGTCGTCCTTCGTGGCCCCGTCGCTGCCCTTTGTGGCCCCGTTGCTGGCCTCAGTGACCCCGTCCTTGCCCTCTGCGGCCCAATATACGTATGCCCTTCGTGGCACCCGCTCGTGCGCGCCCGTCGTGGCCCCAAATGCATGCCCATCGCGGCCCCGCTGTCGCCCTTCGTGGTCCCCTCGCTGCCCTACGTGGCCCCGTTGCTACCGCCAGTGGCCCCGTCGTTGCTTTCTGTGGCCCCGCATTATCTGCCCTTCGTGGCCCCTGCTCGTTCGCGCCCTTCGTGACCCCATACGCATGCCCTTCGTGGCCCCGCTGTCGCCCTTCGTGGTTCCCTACCTGCCTTTCGTGGCCCCGCTTTCGCTCTCGCTCTCGCTCTCGCTCTAGCTCTTGCTTTCGCTCTTCGTCGTCGTCGTCGTCGTCGCCGCCGCCGTCGTCGTCGTCGTCGTCGTCGTCGTCGTCGTCGTCGTCGTCGTCGTCGTCGTCGTCGTCGTTGTCGTCGTCGTCGTCATCGTCGTCGTCGTCGTCGTGGTCGGTCCGCTGTCCGTCCCTCTTGGGGCCAGTTGCCGCCGATCAGCGCTGCCGCTGGCCAGGCCGACGTTACGCGGCCGTCCCGCCGCTTGCCGGGAACCGGCCTGCAGGGAAGAAGGAGAGACCCCCCCAAAGGGGCACGATCGAAAACGAAAAGGGCGGGTATCGAAGGTTCGGGAAATACGCTTTGAATGCCACTCGAGCAGACAATGAGCGAACAGTCTCAAAATCACTGTCGTTGCTGAGTTCTCATTTCTGAAGAATAACCATTTTTGATCCCCCTTCACCGGTGCATGCGGTTGTTTCTCAGTCAGCGTGTGCCCCCCGACGCTCGCACCCTGTTTTTTGACAGGGAAAGTCTTCCTGGTCAAACTGTGCCCCTTGCCCCCTGGACTACAACAGCAGCGGCTCCCGCCTGAGATTTCCTCAAGATTTACTCAGGACCCCCCCCCTCTAGTCTGAGATTTCCTCCCAGTTTACTCAGGAACGGCGCTCCCGCTCGAGCCTTCCTCATAAATCAGTCCGGGTCGAACTGCGTTGTTGCTCCCATGGGCTACAACAGCAACGGCCGCACCATTGAGGCGTCCCCCGTGGGGCCCGCTTGCTTCCCGGGGTCCGGCAAGCCGGCCCTTCAGCCAGCCAGGCCGATAGCCCGCGCGGTTGCCTCGTCGCCTGCCGGGGGCCACTATCCTCGCGCCCATTCGCCTCGCGCCCTCCTCCCCTCCTCTCTCTCCCCCTTCCCTTCTTGCCCCTGCTTGCCTGCCTGCTCCCTCCTCCTCCTCCACCTCCTCCTCCTCCTGCTCCTCCTTCCTCTCCCTCCTGCCTCCTCCCTCCTCCTCATCCTCTCCTCCTCCTCCTCCTCCTCCTCCCCTCCTCCTCCTCCTCCTCCTCCTCCGCCTCGCTCCTCCTCCCCCCCCTCCTCATCCTCATCTTCATCGGGTCGTCCTCATCCTCCTCCTTCCTTCCCCCTCCCCCTCCTCTTCCTCCTCCTCCCTCCCTTGGCTCCTGGCTTTTCCGCGTTGCAGTGCAGGCGTTTTTTGGCCGTCTTTCGGGGCCCTGCGAGTGCTCAGGCGCTTTTGAAGTCAGGGGCGCAGCGCGACCCGTTGCCCATGCTCCAGGCCCGCGCCCTAGCTGTTGAGCAGC
>CAUYUJ010014599.1:60755-84066 GCA_963575745.1 Prorocentrum cordatum
TACTACTACTACTACTACTACTACTACTACTACTACTACCACTACTACTACTACTACTACTACCACTACTACCACTACTACTACCACTACTACTACTGCTACTACTACTACTACTGCTACTACTACTACTACTACTACCAACACTACCTCTACTCCTATCACTACTTCTACTACTACTACTAGTACTGCGACTACTACTACTACTACAACTACTACCACCACTACTACTACTACTATTACTACTACGACTACTACCTACTACTACTACTACTACTACTACTACTACTATTACTACTACTACTACTATTACTACTACTGCTACTACTACTACTACTACTATACTAGTGCTACGACTACGACTATGATGACGACTACTACTATTGTTATCACTACTAAGGAGTCCCGAGCGATTTTGAAGGGAAGCGTAAGGATTTCCCTGGGCTTCCTAAGGTTTCCCTAGGCCTTCCTAAGGGGTCTTAGGGAGTCCGAACGACTCCCTATGGATTTCCAAGGATTGTTTTTGGGATAGCTAGAGATTCCCAACGGATTCCTAAAGGTTTCCGAAGAATTCCTCAGGCAGTGCTGAGGATTCCTCAGGGATTTACTAGGGATTCCGACAGATGTCGAAGGATTCTTTAGGGATTCGCTAAGGATTCCCATGGGAGTCCCTCGGGTTTCCTAAGGATTCCGACGGATTCCGTAGGGATTCCTTCGGATTTCCCAGAGATTCCCTTAGGATTTCGAAGGATTTTTTCAGGATCCCCCAGGGATTCTTAAAGATGCCCTAGGGATTCCAAAGGATTCCCTGGGGTTTTCCGAAGGTCCTTTGGATTCTCTATGGATCCCTCGGGATTCCGAAGGATTCCGGACAGAGGAGTAACCAGCCCCTCCCCCCGCAACGCAACGCAACGCAACGCAACGCAACGCAACGCAACGCAACCAAGGCTGCGCCGGCGGCCGTGTTGCGTTGCGTTGCGTTGCGTTGCGTTGCGTTGCGCGGGGGAGGGGGGGCGGGTGCACCAGTGAGATGTTTCACCACGTGGTGGAGCGAAAGGGCGCGCTGGAGGACCCAGTCCGGGTACACCAACAGTTTGGTCTGCCTTGTTGTTGCTGCCTTGTTGTTGCTGCTGCTGCTGTTGTTGTTGTAGTTGTTGTTGTTGCTGTTCTTGTTCTTGTCGTTGTCGTTGTCGTTGTTGTTGTTGTTGTTGTTGTTGTTGTTGTTGTTGTTAATTTGGTTGTTGTTGTTGTCATTGTGGTGGCTATTGCTTCGGATGCGTTCATCGATGACGAGGATGGTGATGATGACGATAGTGATGATGACGACGATGGCAACGACGATGATGATGACGATGATGAGGATAAGGATTCTGCACCAGTGCCCTTTGCCTGCTTTTCTCGGCGTTACCTTCGCTGCATGTGTACTTCTCTCCCGTGCGTTCATCGATGCGACGTCCCTGCCGCACTCCTCTTCCCCCCTCCCCTTCCCCTTCCCTCTCCCGTGTCCTCCCGCCCTTCGCTTCTGCCTCTTGCTTCCTGCCTCTCTTTCTCCTCCTCCTCCTCCCTCTCCCCCGCCCCTCCCTCCCCATCTCCGCCTCCGCCTCTCTGTGCCCGTTTTGTCACCGCCCCCATTTTCCGCCCCCATTCCTGGTGAACTCAGGCTCCGCGCGGCCCGCTTTAGCCTCGGCCGGAAGAGGTGCGCTCTCGACCCGCGAATCAAAAAATCTGTTTCCTCCACGTCTCCACCCCCCCTCCTCCTCCTCCTCCTCCTCCTCCTCCTCCTCCTCCTCCTCCTCCTCCTCCGCCCCCTCCTCCTCCTCCTCCTCCTCCTCCTCCTCCTCCTCGCCCTGGCAGGACGAGGCCGAGGGCCCGCCCATGTGGAAGCAGAGCTCCCTCGACTCCACGAGCACCGTCTCCTCCAGGAGGCGCGTCAGCGGTCGGGCGCGGCAGCGCAAGGCGCTCTCGCGGCACCGGGGGGGCCTCTTTTGGGGACCGGGGAGGCGCGAGGATCTGGGGGAGAGGTAGGTGTGAGGCAGCAGGGGGATGAGCAGGTGAACACCACGAGGGGGAGGGGAGGAGGAGGAGGAGGAGGAGGAGGAGGATGAGGAGGAGGAGGAGGATGAGGAGGAGGAGGTGGAGGAGAAGGATGAGGCGGAAAAGGAGGAGGAGGAGGAGGAGAAGGATGAGGCGGAGGAGGAGGAGAAGGAGGAGGAGGGGGAGGAGGAGGACCACTGTAAACTCAAGACTCACCCGCGATATTGCAATGCACCCTCCCTCCAGGTTCCCTCTTCACTGGCCCCTACCAGGGTGCATTTTCATTTAGGAAAGTACCCCGTTGGAAGACAACCGTTTGAAAATCTGAACTTGTGCAATAATATCAGTCCTGATTTTTTAGTGCCGCGAATCGCTGTTATGCGTCTTGGCGACCCTGAATCGTGCCAGAACACCATTCCTGGGATGTCGACGACGCGACTGAACTTGATTTGTTGCACCCTGATATTCCGACATCCTGCCAAAACGCCATTTCTGGGACCTTGCCAACTCTTGAGACGAATGTGCGCGGCGCTGAGGCGAGATCCGCATTTTGAAAAACACCCACCCTCCATCCGTGATGCTCTTGCAAACTCTTCAAGACGAAGGTGCGCTCTCGCTCGGGCGAGAGCCACACTTTGAGAACGGCCCGCTCTCCAACCGTGAAGCCGTCGCGAACTTTGCAGGTCAAGGTGTGCGGCGCTCCGGTAAAAACCACATTTTGGAAACCACCCGCCCTCCATGTGTGAAGCTCTCGCGAATCTTTTAAGACGAGTGGGCGCGGCGCTAAGGGCGAGAGCCGCATGTTGAAAACCACCCGCCCCCCATCCGTGACATTCTTGCGATCTTTTCGGAGGAATGGTCGCGGCGCTCAGGCGAGAGCCGCATTCTGAAAACCACCCGCCCTCCATCCGTGAAGACCTGGCAGTCGTTTCAGACGAGTGTGCGCGGCGCTGAGGCGAAAATCAAATTTTGAAAAAGGAGCCGCCATCCATCCGTGAAGCTCTTGCATTGAAGACGAATGTGCGCGGCGCTAAGGCGCGAGCCGCCTTTTGCAAACGGCCCTCTCTGCGTCCGTGAAGCGTCTGTAAGTTTCTAGGACAAATGTGCGCGGTGTAGGGCGAGAGCGGCATTTTGAAAACCACTCGCCTTCCATGTGTGAAGTTGCTGCGAACTTCGAGATGAATGTGTGCGGCGCCAAGGCGAGGGCTACATTTTGAAAAGGAGCCGCCCTTCATCCGTGAAGCTCTCGCATTGAAGACGAATGTGCGCGGCGCTCAGGCGAGAGCGCCATTTTGCAAACGGCCCGCCACCCATCCATGAAACTGTTTCAAACTTATACGACGAATGTGCGCGGCGTAAGGCTAGAGCAGCATTGTGTCACCGACCCGCCCTCCATCTTAATTCTTGCAGCTTTCTAAAACGAGTGTGCGCGGCGCGCCGCATCTGAAAACCACCCGCCCTCAATCCGTGACGCTGTTGCAGATTTTGAAGACGAATGTGCGCGGCGCTAGGCGAGAGCTGCATTTTGAAAACCAGTCGCCTTCCATTCGTGAAGCGGTTGCAGATTTTACGCGTCAGGACCATACGTCGTGAATGGTGAGGAAATCTTGGGCGAAACGCCCAACCCGTCCTTTCGACCAGCCTCGGGGTGCTAAGGGGGGCCATCTTTGTAAGGAAGGGGGATGGAGGAGGAAGAGGAGGAGGAGGACGATGGAGGATGGAGGATGGAGGAGGAGGATGGAGGATGGAGGATGGAGGATGGAGGATGGAGGATGGAGGATGGAGAAGCAGAAGGATGAGGAGGAGGAGGAGGAGGAGGAGGAGGAGGAGGATTTAGTGGATGAGAGATGCCTGGTAGGAGGAGGATTAGAGGATGAGTAATCTTAGTAGTAGGTATAGTAGGATGAGTAGAGTAGGAGGATGATTGGAAGGAGGAGGAGGATGGAAAAGCAGAAGGAGGAGGAGGAGGAGGACGAGAAGGAGGAGGAGGAGGAGGAGGAGGAGGAGGAGGAGGAGGAGGAATGGCCGCTGGAGACCCACGGCGCGGCCGCCCCGGCCTACCTCGGTAGTGCGGGCTGGCCGCGGCGCAGGTCACCGTTGGCAAGTTCGCAGACGGAATCCCTGATGGAGGCTAGTCAGGAGGGGAAAAAACACACAGACACAATTAATCGTCGATTCCCAAGAAAATATGGGAAAATATGGGAAGTGGGGGGGGAAGACAAGAACCCAGAAAATATGGGGAAATATGGGGAATCTTTTTATTTGTGTGCATTTATTTGCGTGTCCCAGGGCCTCTTCAGCTAGCCGCTCTGGCTCAACACTTTGGCGGCTCGCTCGCACCCGAGCAGCGTTCGCCGACCAGCAAGCGTCGGCGGAGCTTGCCACGAACAGGTAGCGCTCAGCTCCCCTCCTACACCGTGCTTGTCCTGAGAGCAACAGAGAGACAGAGAGAGAGAGAGAGAGAGAGCGAGAGAGAGAGAGAGAGAGAGAAAAAGAGAGAGTGCGTGCGGCCTCTCCGAGGCACGAGTTGTCGAGGTCGGCCGAGGCACCTAGAGAAGGCTGGCACACGCAGCGAATGGAATTGCGCCGATCTCTCCGTCGACCACGGCCGAAACTCTTGGAAGGCCTGCTCGAGACCCGCGGCGCAGAGAGGCGCCCATTGCCCTGGGGCCGCGCCCGCCCTGGACCCGATGCCCACGTCGCCTCGCACCGGGCGCGCCGGGGCCGGGCGTGTGGCCCGAAGCCTCGTGGATCTTGGCGTCCTCCTCCTCCTGCCTCCTCCTCCTCCTCCTCCTCTTCCTCGTCCTCCTCCTCCTCCTCCTCCTCATCTCCTCATCTCCTCATCTCCTCCTCCTCCTCCTCCTCCACCTCCTCCTCCTCCTCCTCCTCCTGCGTAGCCCGCCTAGCTTTTGCCGGAAGAGGTTCGCTCTCGCCCCGCAGACCAAAAAACAGTGCCCCCCGAGGCCGAGCCCGCGAGCAGCTCCGCGCCGATGCGCGCCGCTGCCGCCACGACCGCCGCGATGCCGTGCCTAGCAGCGCCTTGCGCGGCCGCACCTGCGCTAGCCAGAGGCGGCGGCAGCGTCCAGCGCTGCGCATTCTATAAAACTCGAGAAGCTCGAATACAGGTCACACAGGTCGACCATAGAAACCGATCAGGACTTGCCCCAACAGCCCGCAGCTCTAATGGGGAATCCACTGTCGCAGTTTGACTTGCGCCAGAGAGGCTACGGTATGATGATGATGGTGATGATATTGATGATGATGATGCTGATGATGATGAGGATGAGGATGATGATCATGATGCTGATGATGATGCTGCTGATAATTATGATGGTGGTGATGGCGTTGGTATTGATGTTGTTGATTAGGGTGGCGGTGGTGATAATAATGACGATGAGGATGGCGATGATCCTGATCTTGATGATGCTAATTATTATGATGATGTTGGGGATGGCGATTCTGGTTCTGACGATGTTGTTGTGGACGAGGACGATGACGATTATGATGACGATGGCGATGGCATTGATGGTGATGATGATGCTGATGCTGCTGATGATGATGATGACGATGATGATGATGCTGATGATGATGATGATGATGCTGATGCTGGTGCTGATGCTGCTGCTGCTGATGCTGATGATGTTTGTTTGGATTATTATTGAGAACTGTGTTATCATCATTAAACATATGATTTATACTACGATTAGTAATATTATTCTTATTATATGTTAATTTATTATTATTATCATTATTATCTTTGTTAGTATTATGATTTCAGTATTGTTATTACTATTATTATCATTATTATTATTAATATGATTACCAGCATTATTATGATTAGTATCATCATTATTATTACTACTACTACTACTATATCCTTCTTCTTCTTCTTATTCTTATGTATATTTTTTTTCTTCTTATTATTGCCATGACTATTATTTGCTTTTTTGTATCATCAGCATTATCGTTATTATTATTGTCATAGTAGTATTCGCATTATCGTTCTTATTATTATTCAATCGCTTCTCCTGCAGGCCCATATTGCCCTGTCGCTTGGGTGCCGTCTTGGGGCTTCTTGGGGGCCTCTGGTAGACAGTTTTGATTTTTTGTTGGTTTCCTTGTTGGGGCCTCTTGGGGTCTGTTGGGGGCCGCTTGAGGCTTCTTGGGGTGCCTCTTGGGGGCCCCTTGGGGTTATCTTGGGGGGCCTCTTGGGGCCTCCTGGGGGCATCTTAGGGCTGAACGCTGGACTTTTCGGTTCCTGGTCCCCGTCTTGGGCCTCTCTTGGGGCCGTCTTGGGGCCCTCTAGGGCCATCTTGGGCGCCTCTTGGGCTGTCTTGGGGCCATCTTGGGCCGTCTTGGGGCCCTCTTGGAGGCTTCTTGGGCCGTCTTGGGGCAGTCTTGGGGGCCTCTTGGGCCGTCTTGGAGCGTTGGAAAGCCGAAAAGACGAGAAACGCTGCACATGCGACCAATGTATTTTTTCCGAAGGGAATGAGGCGATTTTTGTTTGCTGGGGCCCTCGTGGAGAGCCTCTTGAGGCTCTCTTAAGGCCACTTGAAGCGTCTGAGCGGCCTCTTGGGCAGTCGTGGGGCCATCTTGGGCATCGTCGGCCGATCTTTTCAGGACTCCAAGGGCTCTTGGATCGTCTGGGCGCTCTCTTGAGGCCGTCTTGGGCGCCTCCTGGGCCGTCTGGGGGGCCTCTGGCATCTCTGGCAGGCACTTGCTGGGACTTTGGCGGGGTACTTGTCGCGTCGGGCCCCCCAGGGGCCGCCTCGCGCGCGCGAACTTGTTATATTGTTGACTTGTTACCAGAGATTTTAGCACGCCTCTACGACCATCATTCTTATTCTCATTCTTATTATTTGATCATGATGATTATGATGATGGTCATGATGATGAGACTACTACTGCTGTTGGTGATGCGGGACACAGTGGGGGCCATGACGGTGCGGCGGAGGAGGATGAGGAAACGGAGGTGGACCACTAATGCGCCTACCGAGATCCGACAACGCACGGGGGCATGAGGAGGAGGAGGAGGAGGAGCAGGGGCAGGCGGAAGAGGACGAGGAGGACGAGGAGGAGGAGGAGGAGGAGGAGGACGAGGAGTGACAGGACGAAGGAGGAGGAGGAGGAGGAGGAGGGAGGAGGGGAGGAGAGGAGGAGAAGGAGGAGGAAGGTTGGAGGAGGAGGATGGAGGAAACGGAGGTGGACATCAGGCGCCCCTACCGAGATCGGCAACGCACGGCGTGGCACAGGGAGGAGGAGGAAGCAGGTAGGGAGGCAGGAATAGGAGGGAGGAGGAGGAGGTAGGAGGAGGAGAGGGAGGAGGAGGAGGAGGAGGGGAGGAGGAGGAGGAGGAGGAGGAGGAGGAGGGAAGGAGGGTAGGGGGAGGAGGAGGAGGAGGAGGGGGTAGGAGGAGGAGGGGAGGAGGAGGAGGAGGAGGAGGAGGAGTAGAGGTAGGGATTGAGGAGGTGGAGGAGGGAGGGGAAGGAGGAGGAGGAGGAGGAGCAGGGAAAGAAGGAGGAGGGGAGGAGGAGGGGAGGGGATGAAGGAGTGAGGAAGGTAGGAAAAGAGGAAGCAGAAAGGAGGAGGAGGAGGAGGAGGAGGAGGAGGGGTGATGGAGGAGATAGGAAGGAGGAGGAGGGGAAGATGGAGTAAGGATGTGAGAAGGATGGAGAAACGAAGAAGTGATAGGAGGAGCGTCGCTTGTCAGGCTGAAGGGGAAGGCATCCGTGCAGTGGTGCGCACGGCCGATGAGCCCCTGCCGATTATTCTTGTTACTGATCCAGGCGCGTCGGCGGGGTGTAGGACCTTTCGCAGCGCTCTTGCGCTCTGCTCCTCAGGGCCTCCTCGGTTTGTTTCTTCTCCTCCTTCAGCTCCTCTCCTTCTGCTTCTCCTCATCTTCTCCTCCTCCCCCCTCCTCCCTGCTGCTCTGTCCTCCTCATTCTCCTCCTATGCTTCCTCCTCTTTCCTTTCTCCTCCTCACTCCTCCTTCTGCTCCTCCTCCTCCTTATCCTCCATACCTTCCTTTCTCCTCCTCTCCTCTCCTCTCCGCCCGCGTCGGCGGTGGACACCTCGCCACACCCCTTGGCGGCGCCTCTGTCGCCGCCCAGCGCGTTCCGTGCGACGCGGACGAGGTGCAGGGACGCGGGGTCTAGCTCCAATCCAAGAGATTCACGCTGCCTTCAGGAAGCCTAATTCATGCACCCCTCCGAGAGTTTGTGTTGATTCGTTTTTCCGCATATCCGAAGGATGGGGTTCTTGCTATTACTCCGGCCGCGCCGACTCCTCACACCTCCCTCCTCCTCCTCCTCCTCCCCCTCCTCTCCTCCTCCTCCTCCTCCTCTCTCCTCTGCCTTCCTTATCCCTCCCTCCCTCTCCTCCTCCTCCTCCTTCCTCCCTCCTCCACTTCCCTGCTCCCTGCTCCTTTCCTCCCTCCTCCCTCCCTCCCTGCTCCTGCTCCCTGCTTCCTCCTCCCTCCTCCCTCCTCCCTCCTCCCTTCTCCCTTCTCCTCCTCCTCCTCCTTTTCCTCTTTCTCCTCCTGAGGGTCACACTCAGGGTCGCTACTCAGGTTCTGGTGACGATGATGATGATGTTAGTGGTGATGCTGATGAGCAGGATGGTGGTGCTGTTGATTATGATGATGACAATAATGATGCCAATGATGATGATGATGATGATGATGATGATGATGATGATGATGATGATGATGATGATGATGAGGATGATGATGGTGATGATGATGCTGACCATGATGACGATGAGTATGATCATGCTGATGACGATGTTGATGGGTGGTGGTGGTGGTGGTGGTGATGATGATGATGATGATGGCGGGGCAGATTTTGAGGATGCCTCGAGCGAGGCGCAGGTGATAATGATGATGATGGTGATGATGATGATGATGATGATGGTGGTGGCGATGATGATGACGATGGCGTTGATAATGATGACGACACTGATTAAATTGATGATGATGATGATGATGATGATGATGATGATTGTGATGATGTTGATGGTGATGATTATGCTGATGCTGATGATGACGATTATGATGATGATGATGATGATGGTGGTGGGGGTGGTATTTGTGGTGGTGATGATGATGACGATGGTGATGGTGATGATGATGACCTTTATGCTGATGCTGCTGCTGATGATGATGATGATGATGATGGTGGCGGTTTTGGTGGTGGTGATGGTGGTTGTGATGATGATGATGATGATGATGATGATGATGATGATGATGATGATGATGCTGATGATGCAGATGATGATGATGCTGATGATGATGTTGTTGTTGATGATGCTGAGGTTGATGATGCTGATGCTGATGCTGGTGCTAATGATGATGATGCTGATGCTGATGCTGATGCTGCTGTGGACGGATGATGATTATTGCTGATGCTAGTGCTGATGATGATGCTGCTGATGACGTTTCTGAAGATGAGATGATGGCGTTGATGATGGATGATGCGGTTTGATGTTGATGGTTTGATGTTGCTGTTTGCTGATGATGATGATGCTGTTGATGATGACGAGGATGATGCATGATGATGAGGATGAATGATGATGTTGATTGATGATGACGATGATGAGATGATGGACGACAGTGTGATGATGATGATGATGGGTCGATGATGATGATGATGTTGATGGGTATTTGTGATGATTATGATGATGATGATGCTGATGATGATGATGATGATGCTGATGATGATGATGATGATGATGATGATGATGCTGATCATGATGATGATGCTGATGATGATGATGCTGCTGATGATGCTGATGCTGATGCTGATGCTGATGCTGCTGCTGCTGCTGCTGATGATGATGATGATGATGATGATGATGATGATGATGATGATGGTGATGGAGCAGCCTTTCAGGATGTCTCGGGGGAGGCGCTGGTTTCAGCACACCCGAGGGGGGCCGCCAGGGGGCATTGCACTCCTTCAAGGGGCCTAGATTGCGAGGATGTGTCAGAATCACGTGTGCTCAAACAGACTCGTGTTCAGACCCGCTCGTACTCAGACTCGTACTCATCATACTCATGGTCAGACTCACTCACATTCAGACTCACTCACACTCAGACCCACCCGCCCTCACAGTCGCTCGTAGTCAGACTCACTCGTATCCAGACCCACTCAGACTCAGACTCGTACTCGTCATACCATCCTCAGACTCACTCACATTCAGACTTTCCCACACTCAGCATCACTCACACTCAGACCCACCCACCCTCATATTCACTCGTCGTCAGACTCGCTCGGACTCAGACCCATCCAGACTCTGACTCGTATTCATACATATATTCACCCCCGCTCACACCCAGACTTACTCACACACAGACTCACTCTCACTCAGACTCACTCATAGATGCCTACGCATTACCAGTCCACTTGTACTCAGACTCTCACACCTAGACTCACTGACACTCACACCCAACCATACGAAAACAATGTTATATCTCAAGCCTAGTGTATTCGAACATCCTTGCGCCTAAACACGCACGGCAGACGTATCCACGCAAATGGATACACATATTGGGAGCTTCACGCAGTGAGTACCTTTCATATCCTGAGATGGAGTTCGCGTTCTTACTTAGACGGCTCCGAGAACCTTTTCCTCATATCCTCCTCTTCCTCCTCTTGTCCACTTAGGGTCACCCAGACTTGCTCGTTCTCGCTACTCGTACTCTGACTTGCTCACACTCATACTCACTAACACTCAGACTCACTCACGCTCAGTTTTGTTCACTCTCAGACTCGCTCATACTCAGACTCTGTCATACTCTCAGACCCACTCGTACTCAGGCTCACTCATACCCATACTCATCCATACTCTTCCATACTCAGGCTCACTCACACTCAGACTCATTCTCTCTCAGACTCGCACATACACTCAGACTCCTCGGACTCATAGACTCTTTTGACACTCTTTCGCTCGGAACAGATTTTGAGGATGTCACGGGCTTGTTCGCGCCGAGATTGCGGGGATGTCTCAGGCGGTTTGCCTGCTTGCGTGCCCAGCATCTCTTGCTGTCGGAGCAGTGCGCGAGGATGTCTCAGGCGTGCCGCTGGTTTCGGCACTCCCGACGGGGAGCGCCACGGGGCATGACAACACACGCCCGTTCGCGCCCAGGTTGTGGAGACGCCTCGCGCGCTCCGCCCGCTTGCGTGCCCAGCATGTGCTTGCCTTCGGAGCAGTGTGCGATGCTGCGGTTGCTGCTTCCCCCTTGTCCGTTCCCCCCCTTTTCCTCCTCCTCCTCCTCCTCCTCCTCCTCCTCCTCCTCCTCCTCCTCCTCTCGGCCTTCGCCTCGTTCTCGTTGCAGACGATGTCGCAGGGGACGCGCCAGAGAAGTGGCACGGTGCTCGCCCCGAGCTCGCGCCCGGCCCCTGGGGGCTGTATGCCTCTCGAACGGGTTGCCGGCCTCGGCCCCCCGGCGTGTTCTCCTGGGAGTCGTGCTACCATCGGGGGCGGAAAAGAGGGGGGTGATGACTAGGGGGGGGTGGATATCATGGCGGGGGCCATGATATCTCCGCAGATTTCATGGCGCCTCTTCTTATTTCATTACGTCCCTGGCCCCCCCGCTAGGCCGCGCACATGCCGCTGGTCATGATTTGCACCCCCCCCTCTTGGACACCCCCCTCTTGGCCGCTCCCGATACCAGTGAGCCGTCTGAGCCTCACTCGCGCGCCTCCCCCTCGTTCTCCCTCGCTCCTTCTGTTGCATCTTCGGGGGACCTCGCCTGTCCCCCAACTCGGTGTTCTCTTGGGGGCCCGGCGCGGGCTCGACGCGGACTCGACGCGGACTCGGCGCGGATTCGGCGCGGATTCGACACGGATTCGACACGGATCCGACGCGTCCGACATGGATTCGACACGGATTCGACGCGGATAGGGCCGCGACGGGACAGACAAGGTCCCCCGAGGATGCAACATAACATTCAGACGCATTCGCATCCATATTTACCCATCAGCACCTCTTCGTGACCCAGACTCACTCATCATGTTCAGATCCAGCCATGCTCATAGTCACTCACATCCAGGCTCGCTCCTATTTAGAGAGTCACTCACGTTCAGATTCGCTCACACAGGTCACTCACACTCAGACTGAATCACACTCGGAGTTGCTCAAACTTAGATTCACCCACCCTCATATTCAAGTATGTTCCAACTCACTCGTACTCAGACTCACTCACACGCGTCATATTCAAATTCAGACTCACTCACACTCAGACTTACTCACACTCAGATTCGCTCACACTCATATCCAAAAGCCGTCATATTCACTCGTAGTCAGACTCACTCGTATTCGGACCCACTCGGATTCATATTTATTATCATGAACTCATTCTCAGACCCGCTCACACTCACTGGTACCCACACTCAGACTCACTGTAACTCTGACTCACTCATACTCAGACTTGCGCTTGCGCAGACTCACTCGTTCTCAGTCTCTCATACTCAGGTCCACTCCTACGCGCACTCAACCATAACCGGGTTCACTCACACTCAGATCACACACGCTAAGATAATACTCATTCAGTCATGTCTTTCTTTTGGTGGTCCAATGCTCTCTCGCCCTTCCACTTGTGCTTCCCTCATCTCTCCTGAAAGGTGCCCCGAGGAGGAGGGCGTCAATGAAGTCGTCGATGTCGCCGTCGTCGTTGTCGTGCACGTCGTCCTCGCTGAGTCGCTTTCACACCCAGATGCTCACAGACGGAGCTCCGTAGCGACACGTGACAGGAGTGTTATATGCACATATTTACCTAACTGCGAAGACTGATAGGTTTCTAGTAGTGCCAAAAGAGAGCATCTTGACTCCCCAGGGGGGTCTGGGCGGGTGCCGGGGAGAAGCCGCGGAAGTCGTTTTAAGCAAACAGTTACACACTTCGTGGTCTTCGAGGTCCCAGAACTCCATTCCTGGGCATGATTTTGAATGCCCGGAGCCAACTGTAGGCTACTTCGTGGACTTCGAATTCCCAGAACTCCTTTCCTGGGCATGATTTTGAATGCCTGGAGCCAACTGTAGGCCACTTCGTGGTCTTCGAATTCCCAGAATTCCATTCCTGGGCATGATTTTGAATGCCCGGAGCCAACTGTAGGCCACTTCGTGTTCTTCGAGTTCCCAGAACTCCATTCCCGGGCCACATTTTGAATGCCCGGAGCCAACTCTAGGCCACTTCGTGTTCTTCGAGTTCCCAGAATTCCATTCCCGGGCCACATTTTGAATGCTGAGGCAGGCTGAGGCTGAGGCTGAGGCAGGCTGAGGCTGAGGCAGGCTGAGGCTGAGGCCGAGGCTGAAGGCAGACTGAGGCTGAGGCTGAAGCAGGCTGAGGCTGAGGCTGAGGCAGGCTGAGGCTGAGGCTGAGGCAGGCTGAGGCTGAGGCTGTCTGAGGCTGAGGCTGGATGCAGGCTGAAGTCTGAGCAGGCTGAGGCTGAGGCCGAGGTGAAGGCAGACTGAGGTGAGCTGATGAGGCAGGCTGAGGATGAGGTGAGGCTGGCTGATGCTGAGGCAGGTGGGCTGAGGCTGAGGCTGAAGCAGGCTGAGGCTGAGGCTGAGGCAGGCTGAGGCTGAGGCTGAGGCAGGCTGATGCTGAGGCAGGCTGAGGCTGAGGCTGAGGCTGATGCAGGCTGAGGCTGAGGCAGGCTGAGGCTGAGGCTGAGGCAGGCTGAGGCTGAGGCTGAGACCGAGGCAGGCTGAGGCTGAGGCTGAGGCAAGCCGAGGCAGGCTGAGGCTGAGGCTGAGGCTGATGCTGAGGCAGGCTGAGGCTGAGGCTGATGGCAGGTGAGGTCTGAGGAAGGCTCTGAGTTGAGGCCGAGGCTGAAGGCAGGACTGAGGCGAGGCTGAACGCCGGTGAGGGTAGGCTGAGGCGTGGTGGGCTGCGGCTGAGATGAGGCAGGCTGAGGCTGAGGCAGTCTGAGGCTGAGGCAGGCTGAGGCTGAGGCTGAGGCTGAGGCTGAGGCTGAGGCTGAGGCTGAGGCAGACGCTGAGGCAGGCTGAGGCTGAGGCTGAGGCAGGCTGAGGCTGAGGCTGAGTCTGAGGCCGAGGCTGAGGCTGAGGCAGGCTGAGGCCGAGGCTGAAGGCAGACTGAGGCTGAGGCTGAAGCAGGCTGAGGCTGAGGCTGAGGCAGGCTGAGGCTGAGGCTGAGGCAGGCTGATGTTTGAGGAATGGTCTGAGGCTGAGGGCTGGAGCCGAAGGCAGACCTGTGGCTAAGCAAGGCTGAGGCTGAGGCTGAGGCGAAGGCAGGACTGAGGCCGTAGGTGAAGCAGGCTGGGCTGAGGCTGAGGTGAGGCAGGCTGAGGATGAGGCTGAGGCAGCTGATGCTGAGGCAGGTGAGCTGTGGCTGATGCAAGGCTGATGCTGTGGCAGGCTTGGAGGCTGAGGCGAGGCTTGGAAGCCAGACGAGGCTGATGGCTGAAGAGCTGAGGCTGAGGCTGAGGCCGAGGCTGAGGCTGAGGCTGAGGCAGGCTGATGCTGAGGCAGGCTGAGGCTGAGGCTGAGGCTGACGCAGGCTGAGGCTGAGGCTGAGGCAGGCTGAGGCTGAGGCCGAGGCTGAGGCTGAGGCTGATGCTGAGGCTGAAACAGGCTGAGGCTGAGGCTGAGGCAGGCTGAGGCTGAGGCTGAGGCCAGCTGACGCTGAGGCAGGCTGAGGCTGAGGCTGTGACTGCGACTGCCGTTGCCACTGCGACTGTCATCGCGAATGCGACTGCGACTGCTAGAACAGCAGAATTCTACAACTGGGTTCTCATCTGAATCGTGAGGGGAATGCTTCCAGATATGCTCCTACACATCGCTGTTAGGTTGCTTCGCCGGGATAATTGGATCTCCGCGTCGAGTCTGTGTTCTTCGAAAGTGGGAGGTGGAGGCGCTTGGGGCCCCCTCTTGGGGCCCTCTTTGTGGTCGTTGGGGCCCTCGAGGGACATTTTTTACCTAACAGCGAAGACTGATAGGTTTTTAGTAGGGTCAAAAGAGAGCATCATGACTCCCCAGGGAGGTCTGGGCAGATGCTGGACGGGTGCCGCGGGAATCCGGGGACTCCTTTTTTAGCCAACAGTAACGCACTTCGTGGTCTTCGAGTTCCCAGAACTCCATTCCTGGGCATGAGATTTTGAATGTCCGGAGCCAACTGTAGGCCACTTCGTGTTCTTCGAGTTCCCACAACTCCATTCTTGGGCATGATTTTGAATGCCCGGAGCCAACTGTAGGCCACTTCGTGTTCTTCGAGTTCCCAGAACTCCACTCCTGGGCATGACTTTGAATGCCTGGAGCCAACTGTAAGCCACTTCGTGGTCTTCGAGTTCCCAGAACTCCATTCCTGGGCATGATTTTGAATGCCTGGAGCCAACTGTAGGCCACTCCATTTCTGGGCCACATTTTGAATGCTGAGGCAGGCTGATGCTGTGGCTGAGGCAAGCTGAGGCTGAGGCAGGCTGAGGCTGAGGCCGAGGCTGAAGGCAGACTGAGGCTGAGGCTGAGGCAGGCTGAGGCTGAGGCCGAGGCTGAAGGCAGGCTGAGGCCGAGGCTGAGGCAGGCTGATGCTGATGCCAAGCTGTGATGACTGTGGCTGGGGCTGATGCTGGTGAGACTGGAGGCTGAGGCAGGCGGAGGCATAGGCCCGAGGCTGAAGGAGATGAGGCTGAGCTTGTAGCAGGGCTCTGGGTAAGGATGAGCTGAGGAGGCTGGAGGCTGAGCTTGTGGCTGAGGCAGGCCGATGCTGAGGCTGAGGCTGAGTGAGGCTGAGGTGATGCAGCTAGGGCTGTAGGCGGCTGAGGCTGAGGCTGATAGGCCGACGCTGAGGCTACTTGAGGTGAGGTGATGCGGCTGAGGCTGAGGCTGAGGCTGAAGCAGACTGCGGCTGAGGCTGAGGCAGGCTGAGGCTGAGGCTGAAGCAGGCTGATGCTGAGGCAGGCTGAGGCTGAGGCTGAGGCTGATGCAGGCTGAGGCTGAGGCAGGCTGAGGCTGAGGCCGAGGCTGAAGGCAGACTGAGGCTGAGGCTGAAGCAGACTGAGGCTGAGGCGGAGGCAGGCTGAGGCTGAGGCTGAAGCAGGCTGATGCTGAGGCAGGCTGAGGCTGAGGCTGAGGCTGATGCAGGCTGAGGCTGAGGCAGGCTGAGGCTGAGGTCGAGGCTGAAGGCAGACTGAGGCTGAGGCTGAAGCAGGCTGAGGCTGAGGCTGAGGCAGGCTGAGGCTGAGGCTGAGGCTGAGGCAGGCTGATGCTGAGGCAGGCTGAGGCTGCGGCTGAGGCTGAGGAAGGCTGAGGCTGAGGCAGGCTGAGGCTGAGGCTGAGGCCGAGGCTGTAGGCAGACCGAGGTTGAGGCTGAAGCAGGCTGAGGCTGAGGCAGGCTGAGGCTGAGGCTGAGGCAGGCTGATGCTGAGGCAGGCTGAGGCTGAGGCTGAGGCTGATGCAGGCTGAGGCTGAGGCAGGCTGAGGCTGAGGCCGAGGCTGAAGGCAGACTGAGGCTGAGGCTGAAGCAGGCTGAGGCTGAGGCTGAGGCAGGCTGAGGCTGAGGCTGAGGCAGGCTGATGCTGAGGCAGGCTGAGGCTGAGGCTGAGGCTGATGCAGGCTGAGGCTGAGGCAGGCTGAGGCTGAGGCCGAGGCTGAAGGCAGACTGATGCTGAGGCTGAAGCAGGCTGAGGCTGAGGCTGAGGCAGGCTGAGGCTGAGGCTGAGGCAGGCTGATGCTGAGGCATGCTGAGGCTGAGGCTGAGGCTGATGCAGGCTGAGGCTGAGGCAGGCTGAGGCTGAATCACTCCGGTTTCCTCGGTGCTCACTGCAGCACTGGATGGATGTCGCGCCCCCCCGCCGCCGCCATTTTGAACTGATTCTGGGCAGCGGGCCCGCCGCCAGTTTGCCCGCTGTCCCCCGCTGTGGTTTTTTGTAGTGAAAGACGATCCAGCCCGCCGACGACGCCGCCCGCCGCCCGCCGACGCCGGGAAAGGTAAACGGAAGGGAGGAGGTAAGCAAAGATGATTCCTTTTTGCGTGGTTTGTTGAAATTTACGCAGATATTCATTTGGTAAACCCGGTTCGTTGTCAACATTTTCTGGGTGGGGCGTTGGCGATTTCATGCATATGTTGTTGTTGTTTTTGACCGTTCAAGTGAGATTTGTTTTTCGATTATAGGTTCCAGGAAAGAGTGCCAGCAGTGATTATATTTCATTGATATTTTATATACTGATTTTGAAATATGTTGCCCACTATTTAACATTTTCACTGATTTAGAATTTTCCCGCCGCGAGTTTTTTCATGGGAGTCCCGACTGATATGTTCGGATTGGATCGCCCCGCCGCCGTTTTTCCGCTCATGCCAGTGAGTGATTATGTATATTTGTCTCGCCGCCGATTTTTTTTTCTGATATGCAGTTCTTTCTTGTGGTAACGGCGTGATGAGGCTGAGGCCGAGGCTGAAGGCAGACTGAGGCTGAGGCTGAAGCAGGCTGAGGCTGAGGCAGAGGCAGGCTGAGGCTGAGGCTGAGGCAGGCTGATGCTGAGGCAGGCTGAGGCTGAGGCTGAGGCTGATGCAGGCTGATGCTGAGGCAGGCTGAGGCTGAGGCCGAGGCTGAAGGCAGACTTAGGCTGAGGCTGAAGCAGACTGAGGCTGAGGCAGGGCTGAGGCTGAGGCTGAGGCAGGCTGATGCTGAGGCAGGCTGAGGCTGAGGCTGAGGCTGATGCAGGCTGAGGCTGAGGCAGGCTGAGGCTGAGGCCGAGGCCGACGGCAGACTGAGGCTGAGGCTGAAGCAGGCTGAGGCTGAGGCAGAGGCAGGCTGAGGCTGAGGCAGGCTGATGCTGAGGCAGGCTGAGGCTGAGGCTGAGGCTGATGCAGGCTGAGGCTGAGGCAGGCTGATGTTGAGGCCGAGGCTGATGCAGACTTAGGCTGAGGCTGAAGCAGAATGAGGCTGAGGCTGAGGCAGGCTGAGGCAGGCTGAGGCTGAGGCAGGCTGAGGCTGAGGCTGAGGCAGGCTGAGGCAGGCTGAGGCTGAGGCTGTGACTGCGACTGCCGTTGCCACTGCGACTGTCATCGCGAATGCGACTACGACTTCGAGAACAGCATAATTCTACAACTGGATTCTCATCTGAATCTTAAGGGGAATGCTTCCAGATATGCTCCTACACATCGCTGTTAGGTTGCTTTGCCGGAATAATTTTTGTTACCGTCCCGGAGAAGTTTTGGACCCCTCCGGGGGGTTTCCTGGGGCTCTCCCGCGGCCACCCTGGACTTTCTTCGAGCGGCCCGGGGAACATCCTCCGGGGGATGCTTCCGGGCCCGTCGGATGCTCGCGGGCCATCCCGCCCCATCCTGGGTCTGTCTCGGGCTGCTGCGGGCCGTCTTCGCCCCAGAAGACGATCGACGACGCCCAGCCCAGTGAACGCCCGTGTTCCTGCTTTCAGCGGTCCCAGCTCTGCTCGCCCCCCCCCATGATTGGGCGTCTGCAAGGCCCGCGTAGGCGTCTCGGAGCCTTTGCCGCTCCACAGTGCCGTTTTTGATACATGCTCCGCGTGCGGATCAGGAGGAGGGGGAGGAGGAGGAGGAGGAGGAGGAGGAGGAGGAGGAGGAGAAGGGAGGGGGAGGAGGAGGAGGGAGGAGGAGGTAGGAGGGAGAGGGGGAGGCGGAGGGGGAGGAGGAGGTAGAAGACGAGAAGGGAGGAGGAGGAGCCCACCGCGCAAGGGCCTTCGGGGCGGAGCAGCAGGGGAGGAGTGGGGGGCCGCGCGGTGCGCCGCGGTGCCCGAGCGCGGCGGGCGCGGTGCAGGCGCCCCTCCCCCCCCTTCTCGGGCGTTCGTGCAGCGGAGGTTCGCCCCAAAGGTGGGATTGGGGATCGAGCCCAGCTGGATGCTCCGGCCTGCTTGTCCCAGGAGCCAGTCGGAGCGAGTGGCCTGCAGCCCCAGCTCCGCGCCTGCCTCTGGGCCTCCCGGATGGGGTCCGAGCACACGGGGTCGGAGGATCGCGCCGCATCGCGGATGCTTCGGCGGTGCGACTCTCCATGCGGAGCCCTCCTTTCTCGATGCCGACGGCGCCGATGCATCGGCGACGCATCGGCGGTGTGTCGGCGAGGGGGCGCGGGCCTCCGACCCCATCTGCTGTGACCCCATCTGCTGTGACCCCATCTAGGGGTTCATTGCTACGTCACCCTTGCACGCCGGTCGCTGGAAGAAGGTACTCTTGGATTGCCAGGTCCCAGCCTATGTCTAGCGCTTCCACCCTCAAGAGTCGATACTTCTGGTTGTGTTCTCCTGTGTTCGGGGTGGGCCCCAATCCAATCTACTTTATCCGCCTACTTCATGTTTCTGCCTGCTTCTTCCGACCAGCGTGTACGTCCTCCTCCTCCTCCTCCTCCTCCTGCTTCTTCTCCTCCTCCTCCTCCTCCTCCTCCTCCTCCTCGTCCTTCTCCTGCTCCTCCTCGTCCTCCTTCTCCTCCTCCTCCTCCTCCTCCTCCTCCTCCTCCTCCTCCTCCTCCTCCTCCTCCTCCTCCCCCTCCTCCTCCCCCTCCTCCTCGCCTTCCATCGCCCGCAGCGCCGGGCGCTCCGCTGCTGCCCGCGGGCGGGGCTCCCGGCCGCGAGCCGCGCGGGCACAGCCCGGAGGTGCGGCCCAGGCCGCGGCCGCACGGGCCGGGGCCCCGCGCGCACGCGGGCCGTGGAGGCCCTCCGCGCGCCCCTGCGGCGGCGGCCCGGGCGCAGGCGCCGCGGGGAGGCTGCCGTGCCCTCGGGTTCGGGGGCGGCCAGGGGGGGGGGGGCCGACGACCGGGGCCGAAGAAGAGAGAACGGCACCAGCACTCCTCCTCCGCCGCCTCCTCCTCCTCCTCCTCCTCCTCGTCCTCCTCCTCCTCCTCCTCCTCCTCGCCCTCCTCCTCTTCCTCCTGGGAGCCGCGCGCGGCTTTCTCGGATCGGTGCTGGAGTCCCCCAGCCGGCGCCTCAGCGCAGGTCCAGGAAGTCCGCGCGGAGCTTCGAAAGTTTCCGTTTTTGCCGCTGCTCTCTCCTCCTATAGGGGGGTGGACATCATGGCCTGGGCCATGATGTCTCCCCGATGCCATGGCCCTCTCTTCTTCGTTCAGTGCGCTCGCTGGCTCCCCCACCTCGTCCGCGCGCCTGCCACGGGCCATGATTTGTGACCCCCCCTTGGACGCCCCCCTTTCGGACGCCCCCCGCAGACTGTGAGGCTGCGGCATCCTCCGTTCCACACAGTGAGCAAGAGGCGCAAAATATGGACTGTGAGGAGCAGAACGCTCTTTCAGATAGCTGCGAGGCGTGAGACGCAATTCATGTGCTCATTTGGTGTGCCACACGTGATGTGTGGGAGAATCCAGGGCAAGTTTGTGATACTTTTTTGAGATGTTGTGGGCGCTTCGGCCCCACCCCGCAGCACCTACAGGGTGTGGGCTCTGGGCGCGTGCGTGTGCGCGGTACAGTCAAACCGCATAGTAAGGATGGGCAACCTTCCCAAGAGTACCCTTGCATCCTAGCCTCCTCGGTCCATCCTTCGCCGCTCTCGCTGGCCGCGCCCCGCTCGAAAAGCTTCGAAATGGGCGTCCAAGGCCCTTGCACCCTTATCGCGAATCCTTACTACACTGGCTGACTGTAGGTCCGCGCCGCGCCGGGGCGTGCCGTACCGTGTGGCTACGGCATCTGCGCCCTCCTTGTGCTGGGAGGCCTCGTCGTACAGGCGAAGCGCAGGCCGCAGTGCTGCCGTGCGCGGCGCGCGAGCGCCCCGCGGCATGGCACGGCGAGCACGCGCTGCCAGGAGGCTCGCCGCTTTTTGTTTCCGCGCAGGCTGGAGGGGAGAATTCGAAGCAGGGGTTGACCCCGTGGAAGGGCTAACGGTGATGTAGGTAACGGCGATGTAGGTTTCGGTATTGTGGGAACGCGTGGTTCGCGCTGCCCTACAATTCGCTGTGTCGTTCTCGTTCGATCCATTCGCAGGTTGGAGATGCAGGGAAGTGTGGTTCGCGATGTCCGACAACTTGTTTCCCAACGTCACCGTTGAGCAACATCGCCGTTAGCCCGGCCTTGGTGACCTAAACGATGTTTTGGCGATTTCGTGGGCCGTTCTCGTCTCGATGCCGTTTTGCGGCAGGGGCGGACTCGAGACAAAACGAGGAAAACGAAGCCAAGACGAAAACGGAAAAAGCACGCGTCGAGCAGCGAGGAACAACGGAACCCCGAAGCGAGGAAGAGCGAAGCCCAAACCAGAACCACAGCGAAAACCAAAACGAAACCAGAACGGAAACCAAAACGAAATCAAAACGAAACCAGAGCGAAGACGAAGCCCAAACCAGAACCAAACGAAACCAACAACGAAACCAGAACGGAAACCAAGACGGTCCGGCCCCGAGCCGAAGGGGCGAGCCGAAGGGGCACGTGCCGAAGGGGCAGCGCTCGCGGGCGTCGGCCAACACTCTCCCCGCCGCTCTCCCGCGCCACGACGGCGGGGCTCGAGGGGGCTGCGGCCTCGACGAACGGCCCCAGAGCAGGCAAGCACAAGGGCTCCCACGGGGGCGCGAAGTGATTCGCGCCTCGCGCTTCGCGGTCCTCGCTCCTTCTCCCCCTCCTCCTCCTCCTCCTCCTCCTCCTCCTTTTTTCCCTTTGGGGGGGGGGGCGGCGCGAGAGCGCGAAGTTATTCGCGCTCGCGCGCTTCGCGCCGCGCGAAGCGCGAAGTTGGGAGCACCTGCAGACAGGCACCCACTCCACGGGAGTGGTTGAGGCAGGCCTTCACTTCGTGCTCCGTGCAGGCGGAGGGGCGGCTTGGCGCGGGGGCTCTGTGCACCCACCGAGTGCCACACCCGCAAAAACTTTAGGAGTCCACCCAGTCCCCTACTCCCATTAATCGTCATCACCATCATCATCCTGCAGCTGCTGCCCCCTTATGTCGCCTTGTGAGGGAACCGTTCCAAGCAGTCCCCGGGGACTGCTCTGAAGCGTTCCAAGCAGGCCCGGGAGACTGCTTTGAAGCGACCTCGTGTCCTCATTATAAGGGCTTTTGGATTGTATGGGAGGAGGAGGAGGGGGAGGAGGGGGAGGAGGAGGAGGAGGAGGAGGAGGAGGAGGAGGAGCTCCAGCTGCGGCGTCGGTGGGAGCACCTGCACGTGGGCCTCCTTCCGTTTCGGCGCCGCTCCCACCCTCCTCCTCCTCCTCCTTCCCTCCTTCTTCCTTCCCCTCCTCCTTCCCCTCCTCCTCCTCCCCCTCCTCCCCCTACAGTACCCATCCCCTCCCTGGGCTGACCTGGGCCGACCTGGGCCGGGGAGCGGTGCGGAGCCGACCCCTTCTCCTCGCCCTCTGCCCGCTCGGGCGCCGGGATCTCTGCTCCGCGGCTGGCCCAGGTTTGGTCCGCGCGACCCCGCTAGGGAGACTCTCCATGGGGGTGGATCCCATGGGGGGGCAGGAGGGGATCCCCCCCATGGGATCCCCAGGGGGATCCCCAGGGGATCCTATGGGATCCCCGCCCCTGGGATCCTATCCCCCCATGGGATCCCCCCCCCATGAAGAGTCTCCCGACCCGCTGCAGGGCCCAGCAAAATTAGGGACACCACAGACCAGAACAGTGATAGGTCCAGGGGGGAAGCTCAGGCGGCGAAGTCTGTACATGTCCGCTGCTCCCTGGCCGGGCCCATCCTGAACCCAGGGGCTGTGTACACGCCCTCCTGGCCAGGGCAGGAGGGCGTGGCGTGTAGACCGCTGCTGGGTTCCGCGTGGGCCTGGCCAGAGAGCAGTGGGCATGTACAGATTCCGTCGCTCCAGAAGACGAAGAGTGGAGAACGTTTTGACCCGCGGTGGCGGCTGTGTCGGCCGCGCCGATGTCCTGGTCTGTACCAGAATCTCCGCCTGCGGTTCCCGAAGGCGGAGGCGCTTCTCTTCCATCTGCTCGGCCATCATCTACTTCGGCATGCGCATAGGCATGGGTCGTTGCAGAGATCCAGTGGCCGCTCGCTCGCATTCTGCGCAGTGTCGCTGCGAGCGGTCGAGACACTTGGGGTGAAGGCACTGGTGGACAAGAGCCTAACAAGGAGTATAAGTAGTAGTAGAAGTAGTCGTAGTAGTAGTAGTAGTAGTAGTAGTAGTAGTAGTAGTAGTAGCAGCAGTAGTAGTAGTAGTAGTAGTAGTGGTAGTAGTAGTAGTAGTTGTAGTAGTAGTTGTAGTAGTAGTAGCAGTAGTAGTAGTAGTAGTAGTAGTCGTAGTAGTAGTAGGAGTAGTAGTAGTAGTAGTAGTAGTAGTAGTAGTAGTAGTAGTAGCAGTAGTCGTAGTAGTAGTAGTAGTAGTAGTAGTAGTAGTAGTTCTAGTAGTAGTA
>CAUYUJ010014599.1:86666-101666 GCA_963575745.1 Prorocentrum cordatum
TCGTAGTGGTCGTGGTAGTGGTAGTAGTAGTAGTAGTAGTAGTAGTAGTAGTAGGAGTAGGGAGTAGCACGCAATGGTTGCAAGACGAGTGCGATTGAGAAGGACAACAAGGGTTATATCATGAATACTGGGAAGCGTAACGTGCATACACATTCAACGAGTAATACGATTACTAAGACGAGTACTACGCGCAAATACTATGCATACTACGAACAATACTAGGCACGTGACGCATAATACTAAGACAGCGAAGGCGAATACTAATATATTGTAGTAGTCGTAATAGTAGTAGTAGTAGTAGTAGTAGTAGTAGTAGTAGTAGTAGTAGTGGTAGTAGTAGTAGTAGTAGTAGTAGTAGTAGTAGTAGTAGTAGTAGTATTAGTAGTAGTAGTATTAGTAGCCGTCGTAGTCGTAGTGGTCGTAGTAGTAGCAGTAGTAGTAGTAGTAGTAGTAGTAGTAATAGTAGTAGTAGTAGTAGCGGCAGCAGTAGTAGTAGTAGTAGTAGTAGTCGTAGTCGTAGTAGTAGTAGTAGTAGTAGTAGTAGTAGTAAACATAATACTAATACTCATGATATCTTTAGTTTGTACATCGATGTCAACATGATTAGGCATACGAGTACGCATACTGATACTATTACCAGTCACCGTGCTACCGCAAACAAAAACAATAACCATACTCGTATGAGTATTGCCACTAAATTCTAATGTTAATACGACTACGAGTACTAATTTTAATGCTGGAAGTACTAATAGTACCCATGTTACTGACAATACGAATTTAGTATTGTGACTATTCATTACAATAATCGTAACACTGATAATGCTATTCATATTCTAATACTACTAGTACTGTTCATGCTATCCAAGCTAGTTCGTATTAGCAATAATAATAAACATACTATTAATAATATTAATACTAATAATAATAGTAATGACAATCATAGTAAACTTTCCCTCCAAGCTCCCTCTTCATAGGCCCCATACAACGGTTTATTTCCATTGATGGAACTGCCTCGTTGAAAGACACCCGTCTTAAGACCCGGAAGCATGCGGAAACATTGTTCTCGGGATTCCAACGCCACGGATCAACCTGACTGTTGCGCCTTGGCGATCTTGCATCGTGCCAGAACGCCATTACTAGGATTTCAACACAGAGAACCAACGTAACTGTTGCACCCGCATGATCCTGAATCCTTCCTCAACGCCGTCTCTGATATGTAGATGATTGGAAGCCGTGCAGCTCTTGAAAAGGAACCGCCCTCAATTCGTGAAGCCCTGAGGAGGAGGAGGAGGAGGAGGAGGAGGAGGAGGAGGAGGAGGAGGAGGAGGAGCAGGAGGAGGAGGAGGAGGAGGAGGAGGGGGGTAGGCAAAGGAGGCCCCTCGTCCAGTGATCTCGCCAGACTCCTGCGGCCCAGAAGAGGCACAGGACAGGGACCCTGTCGAGCAGGGCATCGGCCCACTGCGGCTGCCGCAGGCCGTGCCGTGCTGCTCGTCGATGCGCAGGCCCTCGGAGTCCGAGGGTTTTTGCGCCCGAATTCGGGGCGGAGGCTGGGGTCCAGGGGCGCCTCGGCGGGGCGTCGCGGGGTGCCGCGCGCGGAAGCTTGGTGGCCCAGGGGTGGCAGCCCCGGCAGGAGGAGCGAGGCGAGCAGAAGAGGGGTGGCAGGGGGTGGATTCGGGGAGGCCAAACGCGCCCCAGAGCAGACGTACCCTTGGGGGGGGGGGGCTCAGGGCCCTCCTCCTCCTCCTCCTCCTCCTCCTCCTCCTCCTCCTCCTCCTCCTCCTCCTCCGGGGCGCCCAGCGGCTGCGTCGTCTTGGCGCCTACCGTGGGTGGCCTCGTGGCCGCTGCGACACCTCACTGGACGCACGTCGTCCTGGGGGTACTCCAGATTTCGTAATAGAGGGAGGGGGGTTTCATTTCGGGGGGGTCTCTTCCAGGCTATCTTGGAGGGCCTGGGGGGGTCTGGGGACGATGTTTTGGAGGGTTCTCCCACGGGGGGGGGGTCTGAAATGGTTTGTCTTGGAGGGTCCAGACCCCCTCCCTTTTATTACGAAACCTGGAGTACGTTTGGCCTTTCAGAGGTGGAGGGAGGAGCAGGAGGACGGGGGACGTGCCGGTGGCAGCAGCCACGCAGTAGCAGCTGATGTGTCGTCCGGTGCGGGTGCCTTTTTTCCGTTGCCTCGTGCTGCCTGGTTTGTGGCTGTTTCTGCTGCGCTGCTGCGTGTCTCATGTTCAGGGGGCCACATGCGAACCCTACCCCTACCCCCACGATTTCTGAGGGGGAGGGTGGGGTTCACTTGGCTCGGCAGCTCCCGAACGAAGTGACCCCCCCCCCCTCAGAAATCGTGGGAGGTGGGGGCAGGGCTCGCATGTGGCCCCCTACTGTTTGCCGCTGCTGGCCTGTCGTGTTGCTGCGCTGCCGTGCTTGTGGGCCTCGCCGGTGCGGTGGATCACGCGGAGGCCCCCGCAGCGCCAGAGGAGGAGGAGGAGGAGGAGGAGGAGGAGGAGGAGGAGGGGGGCCCCGAGCTCGTCCGAGGGTCCAAGGCCACGGACAGGGCAGGCAGGCAGGCGGCGAGCAGCGCAGTCCTCGGGGGTGCTGCGAGGCACCCCGCAGACATCGTGTCCCGAGCACGTCGGCGCGGAGGTCGTCGGCCTTGAAGTCCAGGGCTACAGTCGGGGCGTTGACCTAAGGAACCCTAAATCAGGAACGAGGCCCCTTATCCCCAGAAGTTAAACTTCGATTTCCCACGGAAAGCCTCAGGATAACCTCAGACAAACTGTTAAGCCATCAAGGAACACCGAGCCCCTCCCCAACGAAAAAGGTTCCTTCTTCAGGGCCCCGACTGTAGTGTGAACCGTCAAAGGCAGGCAGCACAGGTTGTTAGTAGATCCTTGTGAGGGTTGCACGGCAGGAGACACACACACACACATTTTTGGTCGGCGTTGGTGGTGGTCAGCCAGCCCTTGTCGACTAAGTTTCCGTTGAATCCTCGCACGGGTTTTCATTACTATGTGTCCCCCAGGATTTCCAGGCCGACGACCTCCACGCTGACGAAGTTGCGTCCTTTTGTTTCTTTTCCTCCCTGGCTTTGGAGCGCTGACCTCTAGACCGCCTGCATGCCTTACTAGGCGGAGGGAGTCCGATGTGTATGGAAGCGGGCCGACGCATGGGGAGAGTAGGCGTATGCTGGTGGCGCCGAAGGATGGAAGAGGGCAGCGCGAGCAGAGCATGGCGAGCGGGACACGGGCAGAGCGCGGGCAGGGCAGGGAGGTGGGGACCGGCGTGCAAGAGCTTTTCGATGCCCGAGAGCGTCCCTTTTACAGATGCAGACAGGTGGGCCCCTTGACCGATGTCTCAAGCACGTCGACGGGCCCGCCTCTCACCTTTCGCCTTGCGCCCTCCCCCCCTCCCAGCTTTCTCTTCTCCCCCTCCCCCCCCGCTCCCCGTTCCATCACCGTTCCCGCACTCCTTCCCCTCCCCTCCTCTCTCGCAGTCAGCTCCTCCCTTCTCCCAGTCAGCTTCTCTATCCTTCGCAGTCAGCTCCCTCTTCGCACTGCCCTGCCCCTCCGCTTCCCTGCCCCACTCCCGACTCTGGTTGTCTTCTCCGCCTCTCTCGCCCTCCCCACTCGCGGATCCTCAGAGCGTGCGTTAGCGCCAACATGTGCTTGTCCACCGAAGCCCTTCGAGACGACGCAGCCGTGTCATGAGGGCCGAACGGGGTAAACGCAATTCCGCTAACACATGTCCTGAGGAACATCGACCCATGCCCTTTACTCGATTCGTACCCCTCCACGCTCACCTCTTCCCAGCCTTCTCCACGCACTCTCTTCTCTGGGCCCCTCTTCCTCTCCCAGGTTTGCCGCTCCCTCTGCATCTTCTGTTGCTCCCTGCCCTCTGCCTTCTGGTAATCCCCCTCTTCTTCCTCCTCCTCTTCCTCCTCCTCCTCCTCCTCCTCCTCCTCACCTCTCCCTCACCCTCTCTCTTCTTCTTCTCCTCTCCCTCTTTTCCTGCTTCTCCTCTATCTTCAAGCCCCTCTCTTCTTCAGGCTCCTCATGGCCCCTTTGCTTTCGACTCGCCGAGGAGTAGTTGGAGGGTGGGTGAGATGGGGTAGAGGGAGGGGGAAGGGGTAAGGGGGAGGGGGATCAGGGAGTGGGAGGTTGGATGGGGAGAGAAAGGAGGAAGGAGGAGGAGGAGGAGGAGGAGGAGGAGGAGGAGGAGGAGGAGGAGGAGGAGGAGGAGGAGGAGGAGGAGGAGGAGGAGGAGGAGGAGGAGGAGGAGGAGGAGACAGACGAGGAGGAAACAGAGAGGAGGAAGCAGAGGAGAAGGAGGAGGAGGAGGAGGAGGAGGAGGAGGAGGAGGAGGAGGAGGAGGAGGAGGAGGGGGAGGGGAGGGGGAGGAGGAGGAGGAGGAGGGAGGAGGGGGAGGAGGAGGAGGAGGAGGAGGGAGGAGGAGGAGGAGGAGGAGGAGGAGGAGGAGGAGGAGGAGGAGGAGGAGGAGGAGGAGGAGGAGGAGGAGGAGGTGGCAGAGTGAGTGAGGTGTTAGCCCAGCTGCCCTTTCCGTACAGGCTTAGAGCAGCTTGGGTTGCCAAGCTCCACGTTGTGTGTTATTTCCTGTTAGAGATATGTAATGTACGTTTTGTGGAAACGGCTGACGCCTTTTGATACAGGTGGCGCGGCGACTCATGCGGTGGCGCTGCCCCAGGCAGGACGACGAAATAGCCGCGCGTGGAGCTTCGAGATCAGCGGAGTCGTCGCCGCGCACTCGTCAGGGCCAGGGCTTCTTCCCTCTACTCCTCCGCATCGTGTTCAGTTTCCTCCTCCGCATGCCTCTCACCCTCTCCTCCGCCCCTACTTCCCCTTCGTCCTCCGCCTCTGTCTCCTCCGCCTCTGGCCGCGTGGCGTTTCGCAAAGGCACCGGCGGTGATTCGCCGTAGGCGTCTTCGATCCGCCGCCCAAAAGTCCCCAGTGGGCCTCAAGAGGCCTCCAACTATTCTTCCTCCTCCTCCTCCTCCTCCTCCTCGTTCTCCTGCTCCGTCTCCTGCATCCCGTCCCGGGCTTGCCCAATTTATGCTTGGGCAGCTCGTGGACCTGCCACCATTCGCCTGTGAGTGTTAATTCAGACGTCAGACAGTTGCTCGACACAACGTTCACATCTTCGGTGTTGGCGAAGGGTCCCGACTGTGACTATGTTGACGGAAACCTTGGAGGAAAAGGCAACGGACACGACGCCTCCCTTGCATCCGCTTGTCAGTGTAGCCGAGGTTATCAAACAGCCGATATGATCCGATGTTCACATACTTGGCGTTGGCGAAGCGTCCTGAGCTCATGGCGACTATGTTGCCAGAACCAGGGGAGACCCAGACAGAGAATAGCGGGGAGACAAAAAATGATCTGACGGCTATGTTGTCAACACTCTTGGGGATCGTGAAACGAACTTGGGCCTATTCTTCTTCAGCCTCTAGGAGCAAGATCCTCGCCATCTCCTACGCCCCCCCTCTTCCGGGCAGTTTTGGATCCCGATGCAGACTTTTTGACTATCGACAGTTGACGGTATTCAGTACTGTGACATCGTGGCGCACCACGAGCATTCCCATGACTATGGGTCGCGCCCCAACCACGCGACATAATAACATTCCCGATGCGTTGACGCGGAAGAGCAAGACCGGGACAGATACCCGCGACGGCTTCGAGGTTCTCTACCGGAGCGTCGTCGCAAGTGGGTACCAGGACTCCGACGCGGGCTCGATGCAACGGAGGGGGCTCCGCTCTGGAAGGAAGGGTATCGGATTGGGCGTGCTCGCGGCTGCCAGCTGCATGGGCGCCGGTTGTAGTGGTGGCGGCAACATGCGGCGCTTCCGCGCCTGGAGGCCTCGGCAGCAAGCTCGCGTGCCCTTCCGACGCTGCGTGCGGGAGGTCATGATATGGTCAGTGGCGGACTCCGACCTCGACGAGTTCCGCCGAGCGACTTACGTCTCGTCTCGCCTCGTCGGCATGGCGCGCGAGAGCGCGGGCGAGCGGCCGCCGGCTTTCCCGATCCATGGAGGCCGCAAGCATGACCTTTCTGCTGCGCAGCCTGGCCGGATTGCGGGGCCAGCTAGGCGAGGGGGGGCGCGCCGGAGCGGTGCCGGCCCTTGTGAACTTCCCGACTGCCGCGGGGGCGCATCTACGCCTTCCTCGCCGGTTTCGACATCCTCCGCAACTGGGCGCCGCAGGCTTGCCGACTCATGATCGGCTGCGAGGGGCTTGGTCTCATTGCGCGCGGTCGGCGCGTCGACCATAAGAGTCGCCATGATCTTGCAGCATTGCATCGTGTCCTGCCCCGCGAACGTTCGGCAGCTGTCGCATATGGCTGGCCGGCTGCGACGGCTTGGACACGTGGTCGAGGGCTTGCCCGGCAACCTCGCCTCGGCCGTTCACTCGACCAGCTGCCGCGCTTTCCTCGCTGATTCGCCCGCGCAAGATCAGGCCCCCAGTGCCTGCTGAATTGCGACCGGATCGAGCCAGGGTGGCGTCGGCCCTCTGTCCTGGGAGCGGCGCCGAGACCGCCCGCGGCGTCTTCCGCCGCCCGCGCGGGCGCAGCAGGCGCAGCGCAGGCGGCGCGCCCAGCGGTGTGTGTCGACCCCGGCGCCGACTTCGACGCCATCTGCGCACTCGGCGAAGAGATGGCTGCCGACGATCCTGAGCTACGCGACGTCCCAGTGGAACAACGCGGTGCAGACCTCTTTTGGGGGCCTGTGAACGCGCCGAGTCCGGGTGGCGCAGCTTCGACAGCAGCGAGCCCGCGCGCCGCGTTCGGTGGGCCATCAAAGCTCAGGGGCATAAGCCGCGGCGAAGGCTGCCGCGCCATCCTGGCCGTTTTGCCCGACCATGATTTCCGAGAAGCTTTCGCTGGTGTCGGAGAAGGCAAGGGCAAGGGGGCAAGGAAGTTTAGGTCCACTGGCATGGGTTTCGGCCGCCGAGATCAATCGTTGCGCCCTGGTGGGGTGCGTCTCGCAAGTGCCGCGAGTGCGATTCCGAAGGGCATTTCGTGCGCGACAGTTCCCGGCGCCGTCGACAGGGGCGCGTCTTCCTCTTCGGCGCCCCGCCGCGGCAGCGCCGCCGCTTCCACCCATATTCTTCCAATTTGCACCTCTGGGACAACAGAGGGCGCCTGGGCCAGCCGCTCAGCAGCCCGCGCCAGGCGCGCGCGCGGTCTGGGTGACTCGGGGCGCCCCAGGAACTCCCCGACCTATGGGTGGCGGGCCCAGCGACGGTGATCCAGCGCGGAGTGCCGACCCCTGGAACGGCGGTCGACCGACTCCAGCTACGGCGGCGCCGCGGGCAGGTACAGCAGCAGCGCCATGTGCGTCGCCCGACGGCTCGTGGCAAGGAGTGGGCCACAGCCACTGGTCGTTCTTGCTGGGGACTTTATCTTCCTCGTGCTCCCCCAGCCCGCGCGAGGCCGTTGCGGCGACTGCGTCGAGAAGAAGTGGCTGCGCTCGGGGGCCGCGTGCGGCGAGGCCCTGCTCAACCTGCGGGTCTGGCAGCGATGCTGCTGGCCCGTGCGGCAGAGGTGGGGGGCGCAGCGCCGGCCGCGCCTGTGGCGCCGCCAGCTCCGGCAGCGCGAGCAGCCCCGCCGCCGACGCCGCCGCGACGGGCTGGAGTGGCTGGCGCGTTCCCGCTGGGGCAAGCTCGAGGGCGCAATGGGGTGTGCGACGCAGGCGCGCGAGTCGCCGCGTCTACGGCCCCGCCTGCCGACGTGCAGATGACGAGCTGGGCTCGCGTGCCATCCGTTTCAGCCGTCGGCATCAGCGCGCCATGTGGACCAGGCTCCATGTGGCTACTGCAGTCCGTGCAGGCAGCAGTGTCACCGCCAGTGCTGGATTTTTCGGATGATCTGGCCCTATTCAGGCAGGGTGCCCCCGTCGACGTGAGCCGACCATCTGAGAGTGTGGCCGTGTTGGTTCGCTGGGCGCGAGATCTGGACGCATGCCGGCGGCCGATCCGAACACAGCGTGGACGCCGTTTTCGACCGTGCGCAACTACGGCGCCCCGACGACCTCCACAGCGCACAACTGGCACTGGAAATCATACGACTGCAGGGCGAGCAGCGACGCCGGGCCGCGCAGTGTTGGACAGAACCCCTTACAAATCGACTTCTGTGCTGGCCGCGTCACCCGCTGCACCTCGCAACGTTGCTGTGCTCGATTGCGACGACAGGGGATGTCCTTCCTGCCTCGCCGCCTCCGTGCATGTCGAAAGGGTGGTGCGCCTGCGACGCCGCCGCCTTTTGCACCGGGCATGCCGCTTGCAGCTGATGCAGAACACCGACGCTGGCGTGGTGTGCTGCCTTGCGTGTCGAGGCCCAGCCGACGCCATCGCCAGTTTCCGCTCCATTGGTGCTGATCGTGCGACGGCGGGACTGGCGACTTCGTCGTCGGCCCGCGCTGCAGATCTTGGTCCGATGGTCTGGTAGCTTTGGTGATGGCCCGTTCGGTGCCAGACGACGGCGTGCATGAGGAGACTCTACCCCAGCGGGACATCATGCAGTCTGCTTGGCCCGCGCCAGCACCCGGGACGCCGCTGCAGGACTTTGCGCAGTCGCTGGGTGGCGCTTCCAGTTTCATGTCCGCCGCTGACGTGGCAGCGTCCTGCGACGCCCGCCTGGGCCTGCGCGCGCCGCCGTGCTGACCTGCGTTGTCGTGGTGGCCTAACTAGTCGGATACAGGTGCCAGTTCATCGAACGACTCGCCGAATTACGTGGTGAGCGCCGACCTCCCAGGCGGCAGGTTAGGCGTTGTTGTCGACGCCGGCGCCTAGGCCTGCCTCTGGGGACTACGCTTGGCTATGGATCTGGCCGACAGTGCCCAGATGGCGAAGCTCGTGCCCGCGAAGGAGAAATTGTCGTCTCCATTCTATGTGGCAGGAGTCGGCAATGGGTCACAGTTTGCGCGCTGAGAGGTACACTGCCCAATCGCAGTGACCACCCGCGACGGCGTTGCCGCGCGGCGCAGCGTTCGCGCTCCGTCCGCGGAGGGCGCAGGTTTCGATCTTTTTGCGTTTCTTGGTCTGCAATGCCTGCAGTCCAGCGACCAGGTGGCGGTGGCGGGCGTAGCTCGCAGACGCCTGGCGCTCGTTCCCCGGGCCGGGCGGCGTCGACGCCAATTGGGGCCCAGACGCCGTCCATATCGACTTGAAACCGGCGCCGAGTGGCCATGCGTGCGTTCCAGTCGGCAACTTCGACTGGCTCCAGCCGCCCTCCCAGGGCCTGCCGCTGAAGCAGCTCTCAATGCTGGCAGCGGATAACAATTGCCAGGGCGACGACGCCAGCGACGGCCGCGAGTTCAAGAAGTTCAAGATCCAGCTTCTGGCCCCCCACGCACAAGCACCACTGCGGGGCGCGCCGCAACCCGCGGGCTACGACCTGTGCGACAGCGCGGGCGTCAGTATCGCGACCTATGGTCGGGAACAGGTGTCTGTGGGCGTGGCCGTTCCAGCGACGCCAGGCACGTGCCCGCGGGTGGCCCCGCGCTCGGGGCTCGCCCTCAGAGCGGCGTGGTGGACCCCGACTACCGCGGAGAGGGCAAGGTGATGGTGGCCAGCTCTGTTCCGCGACCCCGCGTGGTTGAGCCAGGCCAGCGAATCGCCCATCTTGTCATGGGGCGCATCGTCGACGACGCGGAGATCGTGGTCTCTCCAAACTTTCCCCAGACTTCTCGTGGATCTAAAGGTATTGGACATGCCGGCATGGCGCGTCTCGGCCATGGCCCGATCCAGAGAGGGGGAGACAGCTCCGCATCCTCGGTGTTTCTCAGCATCTATGTTGCCGAAGACCCCAAGGAGCTGCCCCGCTAGGAGGAGGACGGGTCAGCCCGCGAGGCTGGCCCAGTCGACCTGCTCAGGAGGAAGTGGGCAGCAGGGCCGGGATGTCCCGCCTGGGTCCTACAGGGAGAGAGGGCGGGACGCATCGCCAGCGCCGCAGAATCGCGGCGTCGACGTTCTGCGCGTCGCCAAGTTTGAGGGCGCCGCTGTGCCGTGGATCACGTGCAACGCGGAACGGAACGAGGTGCACCTCATCCTCAATTCCATGTGCGACCTGTCCCCGCGGACCAAGGACTCGGGCGCCGGGGTCGCGGTTTTCGGAGGCCGCGGCCAACGGTGGAAACGACCGCCAGTGCGACGGATGATCGACGCGGGCGTGTGTCGTCTGACCCGGCGTCGGGCCTGCCGCGAGCACATGGTCCCAGAGGCCAAGCGCAGCAGCTGAGTATTTCTTGCGCTGACCAGGGCGCGTATCTGTAACGAACTGTGCAGGTGCGACATCAAGCCTGAGGGGCACATGGGCGTCTGGGCGATCATCGACAGGAGGGTGTGCACGGCTTCGATGTGCCGCGAGGTCTCGCGTCGCTCGCCCTGCTGCAGTTGCACTTCGTCGGGCGCGGGTGCGTCGCGGAAGGCGCGCCGTCGGCGAAGCGCGAGGGCTGCTTGCGCGCCGGACTCGAACGCGTCTTCCAGTTTCATGGCTGCGCGCGCGCGGCGCCGATCCGAGCCGCCCGACGCCGAGCTACCCGCGCCAGGCCGGGCGCGCTCGACCGCGGGGGGCCCCGGGGAAGCCCCAGGAACGCCGCCGGGGGACCTCGAGCGGCCCCGAGATCATTCCGAGGCGTTCCCCATCGATGCCGCATGATGCGGTTTGCGTTGCCGAGAATAAGTTCTCGAGAGACCTCGGGGGGCGCCCGGCGACTGCGTCGTCGGCGCCTACCCCGCGGCAGAGCGCGCGCGCCAGGATGCGATGAAAAAAGAGGGCCGCGTGCGCGCGACGCGAAAGCATGTCGTAGAGGACCCTGCGACGACTGCGGCGCCGACCTCGCGGGTCTGACCCCATATCTTCTGTGCTCCCCGTCCATTGGCGAGCCCGATCGCGACGTCGAGAGCGACGACGACGGCCTCCGCGGTGACCTCGCCTCAGACTTGCCGACGCGGTTGTTCCATGGCTCGTCGGCCCCAGCTTCAGATCGCCATCTGGCGAGTGCTCGAAAATCATGGTCCATTAATGTCGCGGGCAGTGACCTCCACGACACCAGCCATTAGATATTAGAGAGCAGTAAAAGAGACGTCCGACAAAACCGGCCCCTAGTGGCCATCGTGCCTCTCGCATGCCAGCCTTTCGGCCGTTCGGCTACGTTCAGTTGCACATGTAACTGCCGCACCTGGCTTCGCTCTTGCGAGGACGCGGCCCCGCGCGGCCGATTCTGTGGCTTCGATGCAACTCTGCAGCTCCAGCTCGGAGGCTACTTCGCCAGCGAGCAGCCCGACCCTTCGTGGCCGTGGGGCGAGCAGCCCTGGCCAGTGGTGCTGGTGGCGCCAGGCGTGCACGTGGTCATTCTCGACCAGTGCTGGCTCGGGCGTCGAGATCATCGCGTGAGTATTTTGAGGAGGACCACCAGCCTGGTCTCCAGCACCTCGGAGATCCCCGAGTAGTTCTTGAACCTCAGGTGCGCAACAAGCACGCGCGTTCGCGTCGAGGGCCACGGCAGCACCGACGCCCAGGTTTGTTTTTCCAGGATGGCCGCTCGGCACGTCCGAGGCATGGTGGACCTGCGCCGCCGCCGGAGACGTTCGCGCCTCGCCAACTAGGTTCGCGAAAGCGGGGTCGAAGCGGCGGCTTCTCCAGCGTTGGCGTTGGCTGGCGGGGCCGCGGAGGTTGAAATCGTGGGCGCGGTAGTCGCCGGGCGCGCGCGCTACTCGTGCAAGGCGTGCAGTCGAAACGTCCGAGCATATTCATTTGTGCACTCCAGAGCCCTGGCCACCTGTCTGTGTCCTCTCAGCGCCCCAATGCATTGGGAATGCGTGGCTGCCGCGAGACGAAGGAGCGCGGCCACCCGCCGCGCGCTTGCGGTTTCAGCGCGTGCAGGTTCGCGGGCCCTCACGCGCGGCCGCGCCCGCGCGCTGGCCAGCGCCCGCGAGCGCCGGCGCGACCTGGGGGGCCGCGCCGCCCTTTCGATCGGCAAGATCAGCGGCCTAGTGTAGCCGACGTTGGAGCGGCAGACGAGGCTGTCCTACCACCCTCGCCTACAGATACACCGGCGGCGAGCTCATCATCAAGCGATGGGACTCCGGGTAGTGGTTCTGGTACTTGAGTTGCCGGATCAGTTGCGAGCCAGCCCCGTTGCGGGTGCGGGGCCGAGACGGTCGGCTCCGCGAGCTGCCGGCGCGGCTGCAGACAAACCGACGCCGTTAGAGCGGATTCTCTTTGACATCGCCACGTCGCCGCGGCCCCTACGCGGCGACGCGCGCGAGGCGCGCGCGTGAGAGCTGCGCGAACTACGCCTCCGTCGCTGGCTCGCCGCTGCGGAGGACATGGCGCGAGCTCTACGAGCGGCCAGCAAGCAATCCTCGACCTTCTTCCCACGGCGGTCAACGACTGTCTAGTATGCCGCAAATGGCTACCGCCGACGCAACGAAGCACTCCCGCGCACCTGCACGTCGCATGCGACGCTCTTTACTACAAGGATCGCAGGATCCTGCCCGCTCTGCTCCGCCCCACGGTGGCGCGGCGGCCAGGTTTTCGCGGGCGGGCGCGACTCGACGCTGCTGGCGGCCGCCGGCCGCTCGGGGGCCCAGCTGTTCGGCGCGATGGAGACCTGCGTTGCGGGCGGCGGAGGCGGTGTGACCTCGATGTATTTCGCGGAGGAGAAGAAGAAGCGAGGAGTACAGGATGACATCCGAGCTCCGCGCCAGCACGCCCTTTTCATCGATCGACGTCGTGCTATACTCGGAAAAGCACTTCGCAGCGCGGAGGGGCAGCTAGAGCGCGAAGGCATCACGACCCCCCATGAACCTCCCTGATCACGTTTTTTGTCTGGGGGGTCTGGTGGATGAAAAACTTCCCAATCCCCGCCGAAACCTTCCTGAGGGGTCTTTGGGGGTCCAGTGCCCCCCCCCGCCCTGCCGGACCTTGCCAAAACATTCGTGAAAGTGGCTGCAGGGGGGGTTCAGCGGGGAAGTTCTCTTGGGGGGGCTGGGGGAGCCGGGGAAAACCCCAGAACAATACCCCCGCTATGACTCACGAAAAACTTCCGAACATTCCCGTATTGCGATTCGGGTGGCTTAGGCTCTTTCTAAGATCGCCCCGTGACGGCCCAACGGGCCCCCGAGAGGGCCACGCACGCGGCCTGAAACGGCCTCCATCTGCTGTGTTTTAGGGGGATTTCGGGGGATCTAGTTGGACTTTTCTGCGCCTTGTCGAAGCTCCCTGGGGCCGTCTTGAAGCCACCTTGAGGCATTGGAAACCCATCGGAAGCGAAATGGGGTGTTCAACTTGTCGGAGGATTTTGACAATTGTGGCCTGTCGGCGTCACCCTTTGTGAGGCTCCATGGCCACCTCCTTCCGTTTTGACGCTATCCCTAGACCATTCGGAGGCATGCGGGAGACCCGTCTGGAACCAAAAGGAGCCATCATGTCCGTTCTTGGTGGCCACGTTGGACCGTCTGTACACGCTGGTCGTTAAAAGTAAGTTTTTCTTGGTTCCCATATCCCACGTAGCCGCTTTCTTACTACAGGCGTCGAGTGGTTTTCCCCTCTTCCCTCCTCTCCAGGGGGCGGGCGGGAGCCCAATCTAGTGCCAACGCTTTCTTGCTGCATGCTTCTGCCCACCTCTTCCAACCGACGGGTCAGGGGAAGCGAGGCCCCCTCCCCGGAGGGGCAAAACACTAGTACTAGTACTAGTACTACTATTATAATTACTACGAGTGTTACTGCTACTATCACTACTACTACTACTACTACTACTACTACTACTACTACTACTACTACTACTACTACTACTACTACTACTACTACTAGTACTACTACTACTACTTACTACTACTCGACTACTACTACTACTATACTACTATACTACTACTACTACTAGTACTACGACTACTACTACTCTACTACCACCACTACCACTACTACTACTACTACTACTACTACTACTACTACTACTACTATTACTACTACTACTACTACTACTACTACTACTACTACTACTACTACTACTACTACTACTACTACTACTACTACTACTACTACGACTACTCCGACTACTACTACTACTACTACTACTACTACTAACTAGGTCGCCCACTACCACTATAATACACTAGCCACAATCGATGCGACTACTACTGATAACTACTGCTATATACTACTACTTTCCTACTACTACTATTACTAATAACTACCATTACTAACTACTAGCTACTATTACACTACCTGCTGCTACTTCCACGGGTACTAATCCTCTCCCTACTACTACTATTCTTGGCTCACTAATACTACTACTGCGACTACGACTACGACTACGACTACGACTACTACTACTACTACTACTATTACTACTACTACTACTACTACTACTACTACTGCTACTACTACTACTACTACTACTACCACTAACTACTAACTACCCCTAGTATTACGACTACTACTACTACTACCAGTACTAATACCACTACTACTACTTCGACTACTTCGACTACTACTACTACTACTACTACTACTACTACTACTACTGGTACTACTACTACGATTACTACTACTACTACTACTACTGCTACTACTGCTACTACTACTATTATTAATTTTACTACTATTATCTCTACTACTACTACTACCACTACTACTACTACCACTGCTACTACTACTACTACTACTGCTACTACTACTACTACTATTACGACGACTACTACTACTACTACTACTACTACTACTACGACGACGACGACGACGACGACGACGACGACGACGACGACGACGACGACGACGACGACGACGACGACGACGACGACGACGACGACGACGACGACGACGACGACGACTAACCACCACACCACTTTACTTACTTCTACGACTACTACTACTTCTTACTTCCTCTACTACTACTACTACTTCTACTACTTCTACTATTAATTACTACTACTACTTATATTTCTACTACTACGGCGACACGACGACGACGACTACGACTACTGCTAATA
>CAUYUJ010014599.1:104349-144349 GCA_963575745.1 Prorocentrum cordatum
CCCCAGATCTTCACCCAGACTTTCCCCGAGATCTCTCCTCCAGATCTTCCCCCAGATCCCTCCACCAGATCTTCCACCAGATCTGCCCTCAGATCTTCGTCCAGATCTTCCTCCAGATCTTCGTCCAGATCTTCCCCCAGATCTTCACCCGGATCTTCGCTCAGATCTTGCCCAAGATCTCTCCTCCAGATCCTCCACCAGATGTTTCTCCATATCTTCCCCTAGATCTGCCCTCAGATCTTCGTCCAGATCTTCCTCCAAATCTTCACCCAGATCTTCACCCAGATCTTCCTCGAGATCTCTCCTTCAGATGTGTCTCCAGATCTTCCTCCAGATCTTCCTCCAGATCTTTGCCAGACCCCCCCCCCCCCCCCCCCCCCTCCCCCCCCCCCCCCCCCCCCCCCCCCTCCCCCCCCCCCCCCCCCACCCTTCTTCAGCCAGATCTTCACCCAGATCTTCACCCAGATCTTCCTCGAGATCTCTCCTCCAGGTGTGTCTCCAGATCTTCCTCTAGATCGTCCTCCAGATCTTTGCCAGATCTTCCCCCAAATCTTCACCCAGATCTTCCTCGAGATCTCTCCTCCAGATTGTCCTTCAGATTTTTCTCCAAATCTTCCACCAGAGTTCTCCCCAGAACTTTCTCCAGATCTCCCCCCAGATATCCATTCGGATCTTCCCCGAGATCTCTACTCTAGATCTCCCTCCAGATCTTTCTCCAGATCTCGCTCCAGATACTACCCCAGATCTTCACCCAGATCTTCCCCTAGATCTTCACCCATCTCTTCACCGAGATCTTCACCCGGGTCTTCCTCGAGATCTCTCCTCTAGATATCCCCCAGATCTTCCACCAGATGTTTCTCCAGATCTTCCTCCAGATTTTTCCCCAGATCTTCTCCACATCTTCGTCCAGATCTTCATCCAGATCTTCACCCGGGTCTTCCTCGAGATCTCTCCCTTACTGTAGATATTCCCCAGATCTTTCTCCAGATCTTTCTTCGGATTTCTCGCCTGTCTTCGTCCAGATCCCCAGCCACATCTTTCTCCACACGTTCCTGCATGTTGTCTTTCATACATTGCTGCAGAGCCCCCGGCCCCGCAATCGGTATCATCACCGGCGCAATCTTTATCAACACCACCAACATTGGCGCCGCGCTGCGCTAAGAAACTGCACGCTTCAAAGCTGGCTCTCGCAAGAGGGCTAAGACATTCAGCGAAGCTGGATCCAAATTTCTTACTGGAAGATGTCTTAGCATCATTTTTGAGTATGATAACTTTTGTGGTCTGCACGAGACATTCTTACAACATCTCTGGCTAAGACTGTTTCGTTTTAGCACGTCGGGTTTATGTCAAAGAACATTGTTTTCATTATTCGAACATTTTCGGGTTCTAAGAAAATTTCGTGGTAGGCCTATAGGAATGCCGGGACGGTCGGTAGCTGCTCAACCATCTCGTGACGGCGCCCACAAGGGGATGGCGCGAGGGGTGGCCTTCGAAGAGGGCGGATGACGGAGGGGCTTCGCAGACTGCAGGGGCCTTGTATTCGGCATCGCACGGACGTGTGTATTTTTCTCGGCGGGGACCATCGAGGAGCATTCGGGCCATCTGGCAAAAAAAAGGCACGAAACCGAAATAGGCACACGGGGAAGGGGCGTCCGAGCGATGGCAAGCCTAATAATGCTTCGTAGAAGCCGGGCGGGCTTCTGGGAAGCCTTCCTGCCTTCTCAGAAGCCCCGCTGCCTTCTCAGAAGCCCTCACCCTTCTCAAGCAGTGGCAAGGCGTCCTGGCCTGCGTACAGGCCCGCTAAATAATGTTCTAAACATCTTGTGGTTTGCAGAACATGTTCTTAGAACATTTCTGGCGTGGGCTGTCTTGTTTAACAAGTCGTTCTCGTGTGATGAGAACACTGTTTTTGTTCTCAGAGCATTTATGGCCTGGAAGAACATCTCCTGGTAGTCCTAAATAATGCCAGGACGGTCGGTCCCTGCTCAACCCTCGTGCCACCTCCTCTTCCATCGCCACCAGAGGTCTGGACCCATTCCCCAGGACCAGTTTTCGATCTGAGTCGTTTTTTGATAGTCCCGAGGCCCGGTACGGGCCCCTAGAGGCCGAAACTGGAGGAACATTTTCCGTCGTGATTTCTTCCTGACTCGAGGGGGTCTGGGTTCTCAGAAGACACCCCCTCCCTCGTGCCACCCCCTCGTCCATCACCGTCGCCGACTCCCGCTCTGGAGGGGGGCAGGGCAGACCGAGGCCACCACCAAGGGGGGAGCTGTGCCCCCTGCCCCTCTGGGGGGCCCCCTCGGCTTCTCGGCACCCCTCCTCCGGAGGTTGTCGGTGTGTGCACGGGTTCCCCCAGGGGGCCCCCAGGTGGAGGAGAGGGTACAGTCAACCCGCGTAATCAAGATGGGCAACCTTCCCCAGGGTACCCTTGCACCCTTGCCCTTTCGGCCCATCCTTGGCCACTCTCGCTGGCCGCACCTCCTTCGAAAGGCCTCGAAATGGCCTTCAAAGGCCCTTGTATCCTTACCGCGTATCCCGATGATACGGGTTGACTGTGCGGAGCACAGCCCCCCAGTTGTGGCTGGTCGGGGTGGGGAGGAGGAAGAGGAGAAGGAGGAGGAGGAGGAGGAGGAGGAGGAGGACGAGGACCCGGAGGAGGAGGAGGAGGAGGAGGAGGAGGAGGAGGAGGAGGAGGAGGAGGACGCGGACGAGAAGGAGGAGGAGGAGGAACGAGGAGGGGATGAGGAGGAGTAGGAGGAGGAGGAGGAGGGAGGAGGAGGAGGAGGAGGAGGAGGAGGGAGGCGGAGGAGGGCCAGTCGAGGCAGCGGCGGACTTCCCCGCCGTTGGTGTTCCCCGTCGGGGCTGCTGGCGTCGCCACGGCCAGGCCTGCCTGGGAAGGCGGGCCCGGACAGACCCCGCGAGGGGTCCGGGAGCCGATCTCGTGGGCAACGTTAGCAACTCAGGAGCGAAAGAAGACGTACACGTACATGAATCCACGTTGGTTTCGAGAGTACGCATTGCGCGAATTTTCGTATCACGCGGCCGGTCTCGCGGATCGAGGGGCCGTGTTCATGCACACAGCTTGGCGCATACGTCTTTTGTGGGCGCCCCAGTTGGGGGAGGTAGGCTAAAGTCGGGCCCATCTGTCCCTCTACAGGAGGAAGTTTCAAGAAGAGTCAGAAAGATATAGTCTGGGGACGATGTTTCGAGCATGTTAACAATTTTCGAAGATGTTTTGGTACATTCTTCATATGTCGTCCAAAATCCGCCTTTAGGAGGACACGCCCGATCTAAGGGTAGGCTCTGGGGCGGGGCTAGGACGAGGACACATCCGTTCCAGAGCGTTCCGGAAGGCTCCCCGAGCGTTCCAGAACGCTCTGAGAAGGCCGCGGCGCTCGATGCATCCTCCAGAGCCGCCAGGTCTCAGAGATTCTGATTTTATCCTCGTCCTGGCTTCGTCTGAGGTTCGGAGGAGGGCCAGTCTAGGCAGCGGCGCTCCAAGGGCCCCAGAGTGTGGAAAGGCCAGCCGCCACGTTTTTTTGTATTGGGGTGTCCTGGCGCCGGAGGTCTGGGGCCCCCCTCCTGGGCCGCCGTGATGCCGACGCTGGCGCCGACGCCGACCATCGACGATGAGGACGACGGCGCCGACTATCGACGACGACGGCGGCGACAACGAGGACGACGACGACGACGACACCTGTATCGACGACGATGAAGACGGTGGCGACGACGACGACTCCGACGATGACGATGACGATGACGATGACGTCGACGACGACGCCGACCATCGACGATGATGGCGGCAACGACGACCTGAACGACGATATCGATATCGACAACGGCGACGAGGATGACGATGACGATGACGACGACGACGATCATCCAGGACGACGACGTCGACCATCGACGATGACGGCGGCGACGAGGACGACGAGGATGACACCGATATCGACGACGACAACGATGACGATGATCAAGACGATAACGACGACGACGCTGACCATGGACGATGACGGCGGCGACGACGACGGCAACGGCTGCACTGATATTGACGACGACGAAGATGATGACGACGCTGATCATGACGATGACGATGACGACGACGACGATGACGACGACGACCGTCGACGATGACGGCGGCGATGAGGACGACGAGGGCGACGACGACGACCATCGACGATGGCGGCGGCGACGACAGCGACGACGACAACATCGATCGATATAGACGACGCCGACGATGACAATAGCGATGACGACGACGCCGCCTATTTTCGACGATGACGGCGGCGACGACGACGGCAACGACAGCATCGATATCGACGACGACAAGGATGATGACGACGCTGACCATGACGATGGCGTTGACGATGACGACGATGACGACGACGACGACCATCGACGATGACGGCGGCGACGAGGACGACGAGGACGACGACGCCGCCTATTTTCGACGATGACGGCGGCGACGACAACGACAACGACGGCATCGATCGATATAGACGACAGCGCCGACGATAACCAGATGACGACGACGACTCCGACAAACGACGATGATGGCGGCGTTGACGACGGCAACGAGCATCGATATCGACGATGCAGAAGATGATGACGACGCTGACCATCGACGATGACGAGGACGACGACGACGTCGACGACGACCATCGACGATGACGGCGGCGACGAGGACGACGAGGACGACATCGATGTCAACGATGACGATGACAATGACGATCACGATGACGAGGATGACACCGATATCGACGACGACAACGATGACGATGATCATGACGATAACGACGACGACGACGCTGACCATCGAGGATGACGGCGGCGACGACGACGACAACGACTGCATCGATATCGACGACGATGGCGATGAGGATATCGATGACGATGAGGACGCCAACCATCGACGAGGACGGCGGCGAAGACGACGACAACGACGCACACTGGTATCGACGACGACAACGTTGACGATGACGATCACGACGACGATACCGACCGTCGACGATGGTGGCGACGACGACACCAACGACGATATCGAGATTGACGACGACCACAATGACGATGTCGATGACGTCGACGATAACCATGAAGATGACGACGCCGACCATCGACGGGGGGGTCGACGACGGCATCATTGACGTCGATATCGACGACGACGACCATCGACGATGGCGACGACGACGCCGACCATCGACGATGAGGGGTGACGACGACGATAGCGATGACATCGATATCGACGGCGACGACGACGATGACGATGATGATGTAGACGGCGACGATGACGGCGGCGACGAAGGCGACAACGAGGACAGCAATATCGACCACGACGAGGACGACGACGATAAAGATGACGACGGCGACGGCGACGGCGACGACGACATCGATAACGACGATGATAATGACGGCGGCGGCGGCGGTGGCGGCGACGACAGCGGAGGTTTCCAGAGGACCCTGCAGGTCCCTGGATTTTCCAGGAGCCCCTGCACAGATGCCCTCTTTGGAGGCCTAGTGTTAAGTCGGGCATGTCCCAGGAGGCCTCTTTGGAGTGCCTCTTTGGAGGCCTACAGGATGTTAAAAAATTGTCAACAATAGTCTGGGGACGGTTTTTTCGATTATTGTTGGACTATGTTTGAGTTTTTTATATCATTTTCTTCGAACATGATCCAAGATGCCTGCCTGGAAGGCTAGGGTCACCTTGGGCCAGGGTCACATCTGGCAGCTCTCGGTTCAAGGCAGAAAATGTGGACGCATTCGCGTTCGCCGTCGCTTTCGACACCTTCGCCTTCGCCGCCCCACGACGACGACGATGGCGACGGCGCCGTCGCCCTCGCTGGGGTCGCCTTCGTCGCGAGGCCTAGAGGGCCCGAAGGGATTCAGAATAGCGCGAAAAGCCAGGGGCACCATGGGGCAGGGGCACTTCTAGCCACACCCGAGAGAGCATTTCGCTCTCACAGTGGAAGAGCGGGGTGGATGCGGTAGCAGCTTCAGCCGCAGCAGGCCAGGCGCGACACCTTCATGAAGCCCCTGCCCCGAGCCCCTTGAGTGGGTCGCTCCCCCCCTGTTCCTGCATGTCCAATGGGGTCGGCCGCCTTAACAGCTCAAGTTTGTGCCTCCTCCCTCGCCTCCTCTTCCCTCTTCCTCCGCGTGTGACGGGCCTGTCTTTCGACGCGCGCCGGCACAAGTCTTCGGGATCTGCCTGCGCCCGTGGGTTTTTGTGACTCCCAGCGAGATTTTTGTTGTTTCTTCCGCGGCGCGGCGGCAGCTGCCGTCACCGGAGGCCGCGCGGAGCGGTGCTGGCCTCGGCGACGACGGCAACGACGACCTGCAGCGGCGTCGACGCAGACGGCGACGGCGCCGTCGCCGTTGTGCCGCCGTCGCTGGACGGCGAAGGCAAAGGCGGCGGCGTCGACGACGACGGCGACGGCGGCGACGACGACGACGGCGACGGCGACGACGACGACGACGACGGCGGCGGCGACGACGGCGGCGACGACGACGGCGGCGGCGGCGGCGGCGGCGGCCGTAATGAGCCGTCGGCCGCGCGGAGAGGTGCACGACCAGTTCCGGGCGGCCTGCGCGGGTCACGGCGGCGGGCGCGCCTTCGTCCATGGGGCCGTGCCCCGGCTGCTGCAGCTGCTGACCCAGGCGCGCCGTAGTCGCCGCGGTTGAAGGCGTCGTCGTCGTCGTCGTCGTTGGCGTCGGCGTCGGCGTCGGCGTCGTCGTCGTCGTCGTCGTCGTCGTCGTCGTCAATCATTGTCGTCTTCGCCCGTCGTCACCGTGCGTCGTCGTCGTCCGTCGTCGTCCGTCGTTCGCTGTCCCCGTGCGTCGCTGCTCTTGCTCGTGGGCGTCGCCCTCGTCGGTCGTCTTCGTTGTCGTCATCGTCGTGTGGAGTTGATTGTCGTTTCCGTTTGCCGTCGTCTTCGTCATCGTCGTCGCCCTAACCTCCATCGCCGTCGTTGTCCTCGACGTCGTCATCGTCATTGTTTGTCGTGGTCGTCGCTGTCGTCGCTGCCGTCGCCGCGGTCGTCATCGTCGATGGTCGACCTCTTCGTCGTTTGTCGTCTTGTGACGTTGCAGTTTGTCGTTGTCCTTGACGTCGCCGTCGAAAGAAGTGGATGAGGATATGCCAGAGGAGGAGGAGGAGGAGAAGTGAGGAGGTGGAGTTGATCGAGAAGGGGTATGAGGGCGTTGAGCAGGGTGAGAAGGTGAATGAGAAGGAGGAGGAGGAGGACGAGGATGAGGGGAAGGAGGAGAGCACGTGATTGAGGAGGAGGAGGAGGGTCGAGATGCATTTAGAGGTATTGAGCAGTAGGAGTCAGGCAAGGAGTAGGAAGAGGATCAGGTATGGGGAGAAGGAGGATGTGATCGAGGATGAGGAGGAGGAGGATGTGGATGAGGAATGATGAAGAGACGGATGGAGGTGATCGATAACGATGATGATGGTGGTGGTGGTCATGATGATGATCAATGGTGAACATTCTAATCATCAGTGATTGTGATGATGAAGAGGATGCGGAAGATGAGATGGTGGAGGAAGAGGATGAGGAGGTGGCCCAACGGATGGGGAGGCAACCGTGATGTACGACGAGTCCCCCCCGTCCTCTACCTCCCCATCCACTCCAACCCTCTCCCCCTCCCTCTCTCCCTTACTCTCCCCCTCGCCCTCTCCCTCGCCCTCCCCTTCCCCTCCTTTCGCTCCTTCCCCTCCTCCTCCATCCTCTGCACCCCCTTCCCCTTTGCCATTTTCTGTCCTCTCCGTCTCAGAAGCACACACGTACTTCAACGCGTGCGAATGGTTTTGCACTTTTTTGTTAGGCACCCGTTGGTTTTCAACGGTTCACTGTGTAGTTCCTCAACGTTCGGGGAACAAACAATGACATACACATAACAACTCGGATGCCCGCGCGCACCATCGAGTTCATATGTTCATGTCATTGCGTGTTCCCCTGAGCGCGCGGTAACCCAACTTCCAGCACCACAATGAGATCCAGTGATGTTGCACATGCCAGTTGGTACAGCATTTTGTTTTCTGTGACCCCCAGTGTAATTCTCAACCGTTGCTTCAACCTTTTTTTCCATGCGAACAAGGATGTTTCCCAACCGTTCATCTAATGCTCAAGCTGTGGCATCGGTGACCCCCATTACTCTTTGTACAAGCCTTGCACGCACTTGTCACTTGAACATAAGGAGGACGGTCGGAGGAACTCGAGGAGGAGGAAGAGGAGGAGGAGCAGGAGGTCGCGGAGGAGGAAGAGGAGGAGGGGAGCATCAGGAGGTTGATGAGGAGAAGAGAGAGCCGAAATAAGGAGGACATCGAGGAGTCGGGACGATGGGCGTGTGGAGAACGGTGAATCGGCCGCAGCCGCTCGCCTCCACCGTGCATATGAGCTGTCCAAGCCTTTTTCTCGCCGCATCCACTCTGCATGGGCTGCGCTGAACTACAGCCGAGACGCTGAAAGAAGGACCGCTTTGGGTTCGGAAGGGGCTCGCTGGCTGTTCCTGAGGTCATTGTGTTCCTCCAGCACTTCTCGTGCGCCCAGGCTCTCTTGGCGCCCATGAGGGGCTTGTTTCTTATTTGGCGTTCCTTATGTCAGCTTGACTGTACAGTTTGACCGAGGTATAAGATCGAGGTCGGTTCAGGGAGGGTACCCTCGTGTTCCCCGTGTCTGTTGGATGTTCTTGTGCACCCTGGGGAGGGTACCCTTGGATGTTCTGTGTGTTTTGGCCGACGGAGGGTCTCATGTTCTTGAAGGATGTTTTTCTGGCCTGGGTCCGACTGTATTTGGCGTTCCTTGTGGCAACAGCTTGACTGTATGCCCTGACCGACCGACCGAGGAGGAGAAGGGGGACGGACGAGGAGCAGCGGGGGCGGCGGCGGCGACGACGACGACGATCATGCCGACGACGACGACGACGACGACGCCGACGCCGACGCCGACGCCGACGACGACGACGACGACCATGCCGACGGCGACCATGCCGACGACGACGACGACGACGACGACGACGACGGACGACGGCGATGACGACGACGAGGAGGAGGACGACGACGAGGGGCGACGGCGACGACGCCGCCGCCGATGACGACGACGATGAGGGGCGGCGGGGGCGGCGGCGGCCGCCCGCCCCAGGCGATCGAGGATGGCAGGCGGCGCGCTGGCGGCCCCGCTGAGGCCCGCCGGCAGCTCGGGCGCCGCCGCCGCCGCCGCCCGTCGGCGTCGTCGTCGGCGTTGTCGTCGGCGTCGTCTTGGGCGCCTTCGTCGTCGGTCGTCGCCGTGGGTCGTCGTCGTCGTCGTTGTCGTCGGCGTCGTCGTCGTCGTCGTCGTCGTCGTCGAGTCCGACAACGATTGCGGAGGTTGTACGATGGATGACCGACGACGACGATACCGTCGACGACGCCATCCGCGACGTCAACGGCGTTGTCTTCGAAGACGGCGGCGGTTTCGACAGCGACGTCGGCGACGACGATGGAAGCGACGACAGCAGCCGGCGAGCGTGCCAGGCCAGCGTCGACGACGCCGTCCGCGGCGATGAAGTCGTTGGCGACGACGGCGGCGACGCCAGCGAGGGCAGCAGCCGACGAGCGTGCCAGGCCAGCGCCGACGTGCCCGACCCGTGGGCGGGCGACGGCGACGACGTGCGCGAGAGCGGGCACAGGGTCGCCAAGGATCGGCGTGGATGCAACGGGGATCCGAGGATCGAGGTCCGAGGATCCAGGGTCCGAGGCTCGAGGGTCGAGGCCCGAGGGTCGAGAGTTCGAGGGCCGAGGTCCGAGGATTTAGGGTCGGCGTTCGAGGTCCAAGGGTCGAGGCTGGAGGACCTGCCGCCGAGGGCGGGGTGGTGGTGGGGGCCTCTCGGGGGTCGAGGGCCGAGGACTGGTGTGTCGAGGGCCGAGGTTCGAGAGTCCAGGCTCGAGGGTCCGGCTCCTCCTCCCTCCTGTCTTCTGCGGCCGGTTCTGCTCCTGCGCGCCCTCGCCTGTAGCCGGAGAATTGCTTATTCCTGCCCCCGCGAAGTCTCGACTAATTCGCTGGTCGTTCTGGGATCTCCTTGAATTTTGGCAGGATGTTCCGGATGCTGGTGGCCCGCGGTGTCCCGCCGGTCTCCCGCCTCCGGTCGAGGTGCTCGGTCCGAGGGCGGAGGTTTTTGGGGTTCGTTTGGCCCCACCCCCTGGCCTTCCAGGGTCTTCTGATAGGGAGGAGGAGGATGACCAGTGGAAACCCACGAGTCATCAAAGATGTTGGAATCAAACCTCCCTCCAAGCTCCCTCTTCATAGGCCCCTACAACGGTTCACTTCCATTGAAGGAACTGCCTTGTTGGAAGGCAACAGTTTGAAGATCGTGAAGCGTGTCAAAACAGTGTTCTAGGGATGTCAACGCCACGTATCAACCTGACTGCTGCGTCGTGACGATCCAGAATCGTGCCAGAACGCCATGTTTCGGATTTCAACACAGCAAATCCACATAACCGTTGCGCCCGCATAATCCTGAATTTTTGCAAATCACCATTTCTGGTACGTTGATCATGGGAATCCGTGACAATCTTGCAAATGTTACAAACGAATGTGCGCGGCGCTAAGGCGAGAGCCACATTTTGAAAAGGAACCGCCCTCAATCCGCGAAGCTCTTGCACATTGTTTAAAACGAATGTGCGCGGCGCTTAGGCGAGAGCCACATTTTGAAAACAACCCGCCCTCAATCCGTGAAGCTCTTGCAAATTTTTAAAACGAATGTGCGCGGCGCTCAGGCGAGAGCCACATTTTGAAAACCACCCGCCCTCAATCCGTGAAGCTATTGCAAATGTTCAAAACGAATGTGCGCGGCGCTTAGGCGAGAGCCACATTTTGAAAACCACCCGCCCTCAACCCATGATGCTCTTGCAATGTTTTACAGCGAATGTGCACGGCGCTTAGGCGAGAGCCACATTTTGAAAACCACCCGCCTTCAATCCGTGAAGATCTTGCAAATTGTTAAAAATGCTAATATGTGCGCGGCGCTTAGGCGAGAACCACATCTTGAAGACCACCCGCCCTCCATCTGTGAAGCTGTTGTCATTTTTTAAACTTGAGGAAGTCTCAGGCGAAACGCCCGGCCCGCCCTAAAAATTGGCCTGGGGGTGCGACAGGGAGGAGTTATCTACAAGGAGAAGGAATGGAGGAGGAGCGTTGAATGCTGCATATCGATTTCTCCACAACTATTGGGCACCATAGATTCTCCTTTTTCTAAAAGAAGAATAGACTCACCCCCCCCGAGTTAACGATCCATTCTTTCGTTTAGCAATTTACATATGCTTCTGCCCCATCGTCCATTCTAATTTTGAATTCATGCTATCCCAGCCAGGCCACTATCACTCCCCTCCGCCATCCTTTGGAAAAAGACTATGCGCGCACTCTCGTTTATCAAAAATCACAAACTTTCAAGAATCTCTTGTAACAAATGAGACGAAGTGCACACGCGCGCGTCGTCTCGCGCGCATGCCGAGATCCTTCAATAATCTTCGGTTTCGGAAGGATGTCAAAATCGAGTTTCTCAAACACATACAAAAACACATATTTCCGCAACGTTGAGTTTTGTTTACGCGCGCGCTCTTGCGAAGTCGTATGGAAAACATTGACATTTCAATATTGTTTTAAACATGTTACGAAACGGGCTTCGCGCGCGCGCATGTTGAAATCATTCGAACTCCCTTGCGCGCGTGCCGTCGCGAGAATCCTCTGCAACAAATGGAACGAAGTGCAGGCGCGCGCGTCGTCGAGCGCGCATGCCGAAATCCTTCAAAAACTTTCGGTTTCGGAAGGGTCTCAAAATCGTGCTTCCAAAAAACGTACAAACAAACACGGATTTTCAACAAAAGCGTGCGCGCGCGCTCTTGCATCGTCGTCGTCGTCGTCGCTGTCCTCCCTCCTTCTTCGTCGTCGTCGTCGTCGCCGTCGTCGTCCTCTGTCTTTCCTCGTCGTCGTCGTCGTCGCCTTGGCGTCGTCGTTTCAGTCGTCGTTATCGCCGTGGTCGTCCTTCCTCCCTCGTCGTCTTCGTCGGCGTTTCGTCGTTGTCCCTCCTATTTCGTCGCCGTCGCCGTCGTCGTCGTCGTCGTCGTCGTCGTCGTCGTCGTCTTCCCTCCTCCCTCGTCGTTGTCGTCGTCGCCGTCGTCGTCCTCCCTCCTCCCTCGTCGTCGTCGTCTTCGTTGGCGGCGTCGTCGTCGTCGTCGGTGTTGTCGTCGTCGTCGTCGTTGTCGTCGTCGAAGTCGTTGGAGACGTCGTCGGTGTCGTCGTAGTCGTTGTCGGCGGCGTCGTCGTCGTCGTCGTTGTCGATGTCGTCGTCGGCGTCGGTGTCGTTGCCAAGTGCCATGTGGTACCCACCGTCACGGTCTTAAGAGGTTTTGCGACCAAGTTGCGGGTGTGAGGGTGGGATGTTTGCACGAGCAGTGGAGGGGACAGCTTCAAGCTGAGCATGTGAATTGTCCTTTTCTCAAAGAAGAATAGACTCTTCCCCCCCCGGAATTAACGGGTCACCGCTTCGTATTGCAATTTTCATACGATTCTGCCCCATCGTCCATCCTAATATGAATTCATACTATCCCAGTCAGGCCGGTATCCTTCCCCCCTCTGCCGCCATCCTCTGCAAACAAGTACATTGCGCGCACTTTCGTTTATCACAAATCATAAGTTTTTTGAAGAATCCCTTGCAAAAGCTATGGGCAAGTGCACACGCGCGCGTCGTCGCGCGCGCATGCCGAAATCCTTCAAAAACCTTCGGTTCCGGAAGGAATTCAAAATCGAGTTTCCAAAAAACATACAAAAGCAAGGTTTTCGCAACACTGATTTCCAAAAAAGATTACGCGCGCGGTCTTACGAAATCTTAAGACAACCATGGGTTTTTCAGGACTTCTTATAATACTACCAAGCGGGCTTCGCGCGCGCGCATGTCGAAATCTTTCGGACGCCCTTGCGCGCGTGCCGTCGCGAGAATCCCTTGCACAAAACGGAACGAAGTGCAGGCGCGCGCGTCGTCGAGCGCGCATGCCGAAATCCTTGAACAATCTTCGGTTTCGGAAGGATTTCAAAATCGTGCGTCCAAAAAACATACAAACACACAAGGTTTCGCAACACGGATTTTCAACAAAAGCGTGCGCGCGCGCTCTTGCGTCGTCGTCGTCGTTGTCGTCGCCGTCCTCCCTCCTTCCTCGTTGTCGTCGTCGCCGTCGTCGTCCTCTGTCTTTCCTCGTGTTCGTCGTCGTCGTCGTCCTCTTTGGCGTCGTGGTCGTTTCCGTCGTCGTTGTCGCTGTGGTCGTCCTTCCTCCTCCCTCGTCGTCGTCATCGTCCGTCGTCGGCGTCTCAACGTCGTCCCTCCTATTTCGTTGCCGTCGTCGTCGTCGTCGTCGTCGTCGTCGTCGTCGTCCCTCCTCCCTCGTCGTTGTCGTCGTTGGCGTCGCCATCCTCCCTCCTTCGTCGTTCGCGTCGTCGCCGTCCTCCCTCCTCCCTTGTCGTTGTCGTCGTTGTTGCCGTCGTCGTCCTCCCTCCTCCCTCGTCGTCGTCGTCTTCGTTGGCGACGTCGTCGTCGTCGGCGTCGTCGTCGTCGTCGTCGTCGTCGTCGGCGTCGGCGTCGTCATCGTCGCCGTCGTCGTCGTCGTCGGCGTCGGCGGCGTCGTCGTCGTCGTCGTCGGTGTCGTCGTCGTCGTCGTCGTCGTCGTCGTCGTCGTCGTCGTCGTCGTCGTCGGCGTCGTCGTCGTCGAAGTCGTCGGAAACGTCGTCGGTGTCGTCGAATTCGTTGTCGTCGGTGTCGTCGTAGTCGGTCTTAAGAGGTTTTGCAAACCAAGTCGCGGGTGGGTGGGTGCGATGTTTGCAAGAGCTTGGGATGTGTCAAATCATGGGTAGAAATCAGTTTCACCACATAGATCGCACCACATATAGTCCACTACATAAATTGCACAACATAATGTGCACAACCTATTATGTAGGCCTTACGGCCGGTGCCGCCGACTTTGACGGGGGACAGCGACCACGACGGCGGCGTCGGCGGTGACGACGACGCTGACGTGGGGCAGAGTCCTCAGGGATGCTTCGTGGGGCCTCTTCGGAGTGCGCTCGTAGGCCTCCGTGAGGCAGTTTTGGGGCCTCTTGGAGGCATTTCGGGGGCCTTTTGGGAGCCTCTTGGGGGTCCCTTCGGGCTTTCTGAGGGCCTCGTGGAGGCCTCTTGGGGCCTCGTGGGGGCTTCTTAGGGGCCTCTTGGGGCCTCCTGGGAGCTTCTTGGGGCCGAGGGTTCGACATGTTATTCAGGCTCCCGTGTGGGCACCCTCTTGGAGCCGTTTTTGGGGCCTCGTGGGCCGTTCTGGGAGGCCTCTGGGGCCGTGTTGAGGCCCTGTTGGGTCGTTTTGGGGCCGTTTTGGAAACCTCTTGGGGGCCTCTTGTGCCGATCCTGGTGACATCTTGGGCCGTCAGGGACGTCGGGAAACCTGAGCGAGAACGCCAGAATCTTTCAAAGGCCTGGAAGAGATAAATCATGTTTGCCTGTTGGGGGCTTCTTGGTGTGCTCTTGGAGGCCCCTTCGAGCGTCTTGGCAGCTGCTTAGGCTGTCAGGAGGCCATCTTCAGCGTTTTGGACCGATTGTTCGGCGATTGTTGGCCGGCGCTCCGGCGCCGCACCCGCAGCACCCCAGACGGTGCCCATGTGCGGGTGTGCTTCGTGCGTGCTTCGTGCTTCGTGCTTCGTTCGGCGATTCGGGGCCCTCTTGGGCCGGTTTGGGGGCCTCCTGGGCCGCCATGGGGCCTGTGCGGGCCTCAGGACCCCCTAGGGGGAGGATTGTATTCTGACCTGGGAGCCCACCGCCCCCCCCCCCCCGGACCGCCTGCGGCACTAATTCCTTGGGCGCCGCGTAATGGGGGGTCATAAATGGGGGGGTGGCGAGGGTGGTTCGAAAAGGTACCCAAACGGTACCTAAACGAGCCCCCTGGGCCCTGGGGCTCTGGAGGGGCCCGAAAGGAGCACGAAAGGGGACCTTTTCTGACCCTCCCATTTGTGACCCCCCCATTAAGCCACGCCCAAATTCCAACCGATTGGGATTCATCCCAACCGTCTGGTACATCTTCCAACTGGCCCGAAAAGATAATCTGGTATGAATTCCAACTGGCAAAGTAACGTCACTGTATGATTCTAAGTGTGAGGCGATGCTCGGACATCCCCAAACCGAATAATCTGCTTCTGCCTGCACATGTATTTCAGAAGCTAACTACCAGGTTTGTCTAGGGATGCTACTGTAATGACTCATGGACTTAAGGGTTTAGTAGTTTCAGGGCTGAAGGGTTTAAAGGGCTCAAGGGCTTCAATGTTTAAGCCGTTAACGGTTTCAGATATTAAGGGCTTCAGAGCTTATCTTTTCAAGGGTTCATTTCAAAAGAGTCATATGTTTAAAGCCTGCCTGGCTTAAGAGTTCAAGGGAAGGGCTTAACGGGTCAAGGGTTTAGGTGTTTAAGGGTTTAAGGACTGACAGGGCTCAAGAGTTCTAGGGCTCCCGGACTCCAGGGCTTAAGGGTTTAATGTTTCAAAGGGTTAAGGTGTTTGAGGGTTTAAGGGCTGAAAGGTTTGAGGATTTGAGGGCTCAAGGTAAAAATTGAAGGGTTGGAGGGCTCACGGATTCATCATCACCATCATCATCACCACCACCATCGTCAGCATCTGCATCATCGTCATCGCCATCATCGTCGTCGCCGTCATCATCATTATTTTTCCCCACATGCTTCGTGGGGTTCTGGTTTTCTTCCCTGCCGCGCCGCACCCGCGTCTCACCCGCACACCTCTCCCTCTCCGTCTCTCTCTCTCTCACACACCTCACTCTTCCCCTCCTCCTCACAGCACTGCTCAGCACAGCTCAGCTCAGCTCAGCTCAGCACGGCACAGCTGAGCACAGCTCAGCTCAGCTCAGCACGGCACAGCTGAGCACAGCTCAGCTCAGCTCAGCTCAGCACAGCACAGCACAGCACAGCACAGCACGGCACAGCACAGCACAGCTCACCGCACAGCTGCACAGCACAGCACAGCACAGCATAGCACACAGGGCATTCCTTCGACGCCACAGGGGGTGCGCTTGGGGTGGGGGCCCTATGCGCTGCAGGCCCCCAGGGCGTGGCAGGCGTGGCATTTCCTGGGCGCCACAGGGGGTGCGCTGGGGGTGGGGGCCCTGCAGGCTTGGCATTTCCTCGACGCCACAGGGGGTGCGCTGGGGGTGGGGGCCCACCGCGGTCTCTATACGCGCCAATGTCGCAGGGCCTAGCAGGCGTGGCACGTTCTCGACACCGGAGGGGTGCGTTGCAGGCTCCCAGGGCGTGGCAGGCGTGGCATTTCCTCGCCGCCACAGGGGGTGCGCTGGGGGTGGGGGCCCTGTGCGTTGCAGGCTCCCAGGGCGTGGCAGGCGTGGCATTTCCTCGACGCCACAGGGGGTGCGCTGGGGGTGGGAGCTCGTATCTTGTCAAGAACTGTAAACACCTTGGCTCAAGCCGGCTCGGCGCGCCTGCACTTTCACGCAGGCGCGGTCCTGTAGTCCTACTTCAGAGCACCGCCCGACCTGCGCGGCAGCCATGCCTCCCAAAATCGCAGTGGACGCGCTGCCACCTCCATGTTTGGCGATGGGGACTGCAATGGTTCAGATGGGCGGCGAGGTTAGCGTGGAGACCTCCGGCAGATGCGCCAACTGGAACGAATGATGTGGCTGGTCTGGTCAGTCTGGCTGGTCTGGCTGATCTGGCTGGTCTGGTCAGTCTCTCGTCAGCATGGCGAAGCGAGATGTGACATGGTTTGTGAACACACGTGACATACAATAAATCGGTGGGTTTTCTCGGTAGCGTAATATAGCCGTCGTCATCATCATCATCACCAGCATCACCATCACCATCATCATCATCATCACCATCGCCGTCGTCATCATCATCATCATCACCATCACCATCACCATCATCATCATCATCATCCCACTCAGCCGTCGCAGGCAAGGAGTCCTCTCAGACGCCTGTGCGACGCCTCTCAGTCGCCCGTGCGACGCCATGAAGACGCCCGTGCGGTGTCTCTAAGACACCCGTGCCGCGCCTCTAAAACGTCTTTAAGACGCCCGCGCGACGCCGCTAAGGCGCCTCTAGGACGCCCGCGCGACGCCTCTTAGACACCCCGTAAGACGCCTCTAAGACGCCCGTGCGCGCCTCAGGACGCCCGTGCGACGCTTCGAAGACGCCCGTACGACGCCTCTAAAACGCCCGCACGACGCCCTGAGACGCCCGCGCGACGTTTCGAAGACGCTTCTACGACGCCCCAGAGACGGCCGCACGACGCCTTTGAGACGCCCGCGCAACGCCTCTAAGACGCCCCTAGGACGCCCGTGCGACAACCGTAAGACGCCCGTGCTACGATGCCTCTAAAACGCCCGTGCGACGCTTCGAAAACGCCCATGCGACGCTCTAAGACGCCCGCGCGACGTCCTTAAGACGCTCGCGCGACGCTTCCAAGGCGCCCGTACGACGCCCCTAAGAAACCCGCGCGACGCCCAGAAGACGCCCGCACGACGCCTCTAAGACACGTGTGGGGCTCCTCGTCGAGTTTGGTGGGGATTTCCCTTCGAGTGGTTGGAATTCGTACCAACGGGGTCGCAATTTGTATCAAGGTGGTAGGAAATGGTTTTCGTTGGTTGTAAGTTGTCCCATTCCCCCTCGGGACTTCTCCCCAAGACCGCCCCCAGGATCCCCCCCAGGATCCCCCCCCCCCGGGTGGGACAGGATCAATGGGAAGGGGTTTCATTTTATTTCAACTACGACGTTGCTCAATTTCGCGTTGCTTTCGCTTTGGCTGGCTCGCTTGAGAAGGAGGGCCCACTGAAAAGGGAAGAGCGGCCACGGGCCCAGGGAAAAGGGGGTCAAACGCGACGACCACGGCGACGACGACGACAAGGACGAAAACGATCTCGAAGACGACGACGTCGAGTCAAATAGAACAGCGTCTTCCACACGCCGAAAAATGTCGGTTGATTTTGTACCACATATGTTGCACTACATAGATTGCCCCACATAAGTTGCACAGCGCGTGTTGCTAGAAGAACACTCTTTGGGGTCCACGCTGGCAAGCGCATGTGGTGCAATGTAGGTGGTGCAACCTATGCTGTGCAATACGTGGTGTGCAATCTATGTTGTGCACGTTATGTGGTGCGATCTGCGTGTTGCAACCTATGTGAGGCAACCGGTGTGGTGCAAGCCACGTTGTGCAATATAGGTTGTGCAATTTTCCGTGTTTGCGATCCATGTGGTGCAATCTATCTTGTGCAGTTCACCAATGCTCAACTTGAAGTTGTCCACGTCACTGCTCGCGCAAACATCCCACCCACCCACCCGCAACTGGGTTTGCAAACCTCATACGGCAGCGATTGCGATGAGTGCTTGGTGATGGCTGGTGCACCTCTGCGGCCGCGCTAGCCCGCGCATGCTCGCGCGCGCAGCGGCCAGCTACTTTGGTTCGGCCGACGCAAACGCGGTGGCGCTGACCGCTCGGCACATCCAAGCGGCAACTTCAGTGCGAGTCGGCGACTTGGGCGGGCGCCGTATTATGGCAACGTCGACAACGGTAGCCACGGTGATGATAGTAGCGATGCTGGTGGCGGTGCTGACAGCGACGACGGGGCAGCCAGTGACGGCGCCGATGCTGATCACGCCGACGACGATGAAGGCGTCTTCGCATCGGTGATGAAGGTTTTGGAAAGAGTTCGAAGTGCGCGCGCGGCAGACGCGCGAGAATGGCCCGCATGGTATTATTCGACACGGGCTGTGCCACCCCAGCACGCGCGCAAGGGCGTTCGAACGATTTCGACATGCGCGCGCGCGATGGTCGCTTGGTACCATGTTATGAAACAAGGTTGAAACAGTTATGTTTTTTTTTTTTTTGCATTTTGCAAGAATTCGCAAGAGCGCGCGCACGCTTTTGTTGAATATCCGCGTTGTAAAACCATCTAGATAGACTATGTAGAAATGTTTGTTGGGCAGCCGACTTTGAAACCCTTCCGAACCGAAGGTTTTTGAAGGATTTCGGCATGCGCGAGGGACTACGCGCGCGTGTGCACTACGTCCCGTCTGTTGCAAGGGATTCTTGAAACCTTCTGATTCTTGATAAACGGGTGTGCGCGCATAGTACGTTTTGCACGGGAGCCGAGGTGGGGGCCCATACCGGTTTTGCTGGGGCCGTACGAGTTCACAGGTAGGATGGACATTGCGTCAGAATCGCATGTGTTTTGCATAGTTTCCCGGGGGATCGACAAGTCGGGGGAGGGAGGGTGGTAGAGCGTATCTCCTTTTTTAGAAAGGAGAATCTATGTGGTGCAATGCGCGGGGTACAGTTTATGCGAAGCATTCAATGTGGTGCCAAACAGGTGGTGCAACCAGTGTGGTGCAACCTACATTGTGCGATCTACTTAGTGCGCAATCCATGTGGTGCAGTCTATGTGGTGGACTGTATGTTGTGCAATTTATGTGGTGCGCAACTAATTTTTACCCATGATGTGACACACCTCATGCTCTTGCAAACGTCCCACCCACCCACCCGCAATTTGGTTTGCAAAACCTCTTAGGACCGTGACGGTAGGTTCCACATGGCACTTGGCAGCGACACCAGCGCCGACGACGACGACGACAACGCCGACGACGATTACGACGACACCGACGACGTCTCCGAGGACTTCGACGACGACGACAACGACGACGACGACACCGACGACGACGACGACGCCGACGACGCCGACGACGACGACGACGACGATGACGACGCCGACGACGACGCCGACGACGACGACGACGTCGACGACGCCGACGACGACGACGACGTCGACGACGACGACGACGACGACGGCGGCGACGACGACGACGCCGACGTCGACGACGACGACGACGACGCCGACGCCGACGCCGACGCCGACCCCGACGACGACGACGACGACGTCGCCAACGAAGGCGACGACGACGAGCGAGGAGGGAGCACGACGACGGCGACAACGACGACAACGACGAGGGAGGAGGGAGGACGGCGACGACGCGAACGACGAAGAAGGAGGGAGACGCCGACGACAACGACGAGGGAGGAGGGAAGACGACGACGACGACGACGGCGGCGAAATAGGTGGGACGACGACGAGATGCCGACGACGGACGACGACGACGCTGGAGGAGGAGGAAAGACGACCACGGTGACAACGACGACGGAAACGACCACGACGCCAAAGAGGACGACGACGACGACGAACACGATGAAGGACAGAGGACGACGTAGGCGACGACGACGACGACGCGGGAGGAGGGAGGACGGCGACGACGACGACGACGCTGACGACGACGCAAGAGCGCGCGCGCACGCTTTTGTGGAAAACCCGTGTTGCGAAACCTTATGTTTTTTTGTAGGCTTTTTGGACACATGATTTTGAAATTCCTTCCGAAACCGATGGGTTTTGAAGGATTTCGGCATACGCGCGCGACGACGCACGCGTCTGCATTTTTTTTGGCAGAGGATTCTCGCGACGGCACACGCGCAAGGGCGTTCGACAGATTTCGACATGCGCGCGCGCGAAGCCCGTTTGGTAGGATTTAGCAAATATCTGGAACAAAAATATGGTTTTGTTAAGATTTCGCAAGAGCTCGCGCGTCAGCTTTTTTTCGCAAATCAGTGTTGCGAAACCCCGTGTTTTTGTATGTTGTTTTGGAACATCGATTGCGAAATCCTTCCGGCACCGAAGGTTTTTGAAGGGTTTCGGCATGCGCGCGCGACGGCGCGCGCGCGTGTGCACTTCGTCCCGTTTTTTTTTCTGCAAGGGATTCGTGAACAAGTGTTATGTTAGAACAAAAGATGTCCCCGCGTATCGTTTTTTTGTTTGTTTGTTTGTTTGTTCTTTTCTTCAAACAAAAAGGGAACCTCAGGGGGGCTGATCCCGGCCCTTCTGGGATTCATATTTAGGATGGACATGTGGTCCTAATCACACATGATTTACACACCCGAAGGGGGGGGGGACAACGCCGGGGTGGGGGTAGACTCTATTCTGTTTTTTGAAAGGAGAATCAATATGGGACGGCGACGGGGCGGCACAAGCGGCAACAGGCGCGGCGACCGACAGACAGGCCCAGACGACGGGCGTCGACGAGGCGGCGACGGGGCGGCGACGGCGGCAACAAACGCGGCGACCGATAGACAGGCCCAGACGACGGGCGGCGACGGGGCGGCGACGGCGGCAACATAGCCGCCAGACCGACAGACAGGCCTAGTTCCCTAGAGGAGAAGTAAGAACCCTTAAGTGCAAGCACTGTTTGGGGAACAGGTCGACATCCTTGGCTTTGGCATGGCAATATGAGGGTGTTCTGCAGTCATCTCAGCCGCAGATGGCAGCAGCGCACGAGCGATCTACGTTCAATATGCTGTGACGGTAAGATCGAAATGCGGTAGTAATCAATTCCAGATGCGGTAGCACTGACACTGCGATGAGGAGGGAATGGTTTCATCAGGCGGCGGCAATGATCTCCAGATGCGGTTGCAATCAGTTTCAGGTGCGGTGGCAATCAAATCACGATGCGGTGGCAATCCACTCGATATGTGGTGGCAGTGAAGCCGCGATGCGTTAGCAATGAACTACATGTGCTGTGGCAGTTTGCAGAAGGGAGAAGGAAAGGAGCATCAGTGACAAGCTGCCGTTGGTAGCCCGTCAGTATGTTCCACGTTTGTTTTTATCCGAAGGCCCGGTGTCGGTGCCTGGGTTATTGGTGTGAAGACTGCTGGATGTTCGTTGGGATCTCCTGGGAGGCCTCTCGGGGGCCTCTTGGAGGCAGAGTTTTGAAGCCCCTTGGGGGCCGTCTGGGGGCCTCTGGGGGCCTCTTTTGGTCCTCTTGGGGGCCTCTTGGGGCCTCTTCTGGGCCTTTTGGGGGCCTCTTGGAGCCTGTTGGGCGCATCTTGGGGCGTCCTTGGGGCCTGTTGGGGCGGAAGCCTGCGATTTTCGGTTCGTGTTCCCTCTCTTGGCCGTCTTGGGGCCCTCATGGGCCGTCTTGGGGGCCTCTTGGGCCGTCTAAGGACGCTCTCAGGCCGTCTGGGGGCCCTCTTGGAGGCCTCTTGGGCCGGCCTCTTGGCCATCTTCGAGCGTCAGAAAACAGAAAAGGCGGGAACGCCGCAATCCTTCAAACACCTAAGGCAAATCAATGATTTTTGCTTCCTGGGGCCCTTTGGAGGATCCTCTTGGAGCGCTCTTGGGGCGTCTTGGAGGCCTCTTGGGCAGTTTTGGAGCCATCTTGCGCGTCTTGGAGCGATGTTGGGCTGTAGGCGGCCTGGGTGGGCTTCCTGGGCTGTCATGGAAGCCTTGGAGAGCCACAGGGATGCGCGATGGCCGCCCAGGACGGACCCCCAGTAGGGGCGACGGAGTCGACGAAGCGCTACCAGGGGGTTGGGGGGGCCCTTAGAAGACTACAGGAGCCTGCCAGGCAGCCGTTGGCACTCGTCCACGTCTCCGCGTGCTGTAGGCACGGTGGCAGATTGTTTTTGCTCCTTCTTTTCATTAGGGCCGCGCGGAGTTCACCTCTGCTCGGTCGATGTGCCGACCTGGCTCGGCAAGCCTTGGAAGCTCGCACTGGCTGTTGCTGGCCCTCTGGTCCCGGGCCTATACCCGAAGACGGAAAAATGACAACAGCGATGATGACAGCGACGATGACGATGACAACAACGAGGACGGCGATGATGATGACGATGACGATGACGATGAGGACAACGATGACGACGATGGCAGTGAAATCACACCGCTCCAGTGGCATCCGCTACGTGCGGGGGCAGTGAAATGACACCGCTCCGCCGCCGCCCCACCCGAAGGAGCACTGGGAGGCGCTTGACAGCCTCGTGGCAGGCGGGAGCCCCCCGCGCCCGCCTGATATTCCTCGCCGGCCTCGTCGTCGTCGTCGTTCGCGTCGTCGTTTTCGTCGTTGTTTCCGTCGTCGTCGTTTTCGTCGTCGTCGTTGTCTTCGTCGTCGTCGTTTTCGTCGTTTTCGTCGTCGTCGTTGTTGTCGTCGTTTTCGTCGTCGTCATTGTCTTCGTCGTTTTTGTCGTCGTCGTATCCGTCGCCGTTTTCGTCGTCACTTTCGTCGTCGTCATCATCTTCGTCGTCGTCGATGTCGTTTTCGTCGTCATCGTCGTTTTCGTCGTTGCTTTCGTCGTTGTTGGGGTCGTCGTCGTCGTCTTCGTCGTCATTTTCGTCGTCGTCGGTTTCGTCGTCGTCGGTTTCGTCGTCGTCGTTTTCGTCGTCATTTTCGTTGTCGGTTTCGTCGTCGTCGTTTTCGTCGTCGTCGCCGTCGTCGTCGTCGTCGTCGTCGTCGTTTCCGTCGCCGTTTTCGTCGTCGCTTTCGTCGTGGTCGTCGTTTTCGTCGTCGTCGTTTTCGTCGTCGTCGTTTTCGTTGTCGTCGTCGAATTTCGTCGTCGTCGTCGTCGTTTTCGTCGTCTTCGTCGTCGTCGTTTTCGTCGTCGTATTCGTCGTCGTTTTCGTTGTCGTTGTCGTCGTGCTCGTCGTCGTCGCCGTTTTCGTCGTCGTCGTCGTCGCCGTTTTCGTCGTCGTGTTCGTCGTCTTCGTCGTCGTTTTCGTCGTCGTCGTGGCCGTCGTTTTCGTCGTTTTCGTCGTCGTCGTCAACGTCGGTTTCGTCGTTGTTGTTTCCGTCGTCTTGGTCGTCGTTTTCGTTGTCGTCGTCGTCGCTTTCGTCGTCGTCTTCGTCGTCGTCGTCGTTTTCGTCGTCGTCGCCGTCGTCGTCGTCGTCGTTTCCGTCGCCGTTTTCGTCGTCGTTTTCGTCGTCGTCGTTATCGTCGTTGTTTTCGTCGTCATCGGATCCGTCGTCTTCGTTTTCGTCGTCGTCGTTTATGCTGTCTTCGTCGTCGTCGTCGCCGTTTCGTCGTTTTCGTTATCGTTTTCGTCGTTTTCGTCGTCGTCGTCGTCGTGTTCGTCGTTGTCGTTTTCGTCTTCGTCGTCGTTGTCGTCGTCGTGGTCGCTGTTTTTGTCGTCGTCTTCGTCGTCGTCGTCTTGTTCGTCGTCGTTTTCGTCGTCGTCGTCGTCTTCGTCGCCGTCGTCGATGTTTTCGTTGTCGCCGTTTTCGTCCTCGTCGTTTTCGTTCCCGTTTTCGTCGCCGTTTTCGTCGTCGTCGTCGTCGTTTGCGCCTTCGGTTTCTTTGTCGTCGTCGTCGTCGTGTTCGTCGTCGTCATCGGTTTCGTCGCCGTCGTCGTTTTCGTTGTCGCCGTTTTGGTCGTCTTGTTTGTCGTCGGTTTTCGTAGTTTTTTTTTTTTTTTTTTTTTTTGTCGTCGTCGTCGCTATCGTCGTTGTCTTCGTCGTCGTCGTCGTCGTTGTCGTTGTCTTTTTTTGTCGCCGTCGGTGTCGCTGTCGTCGTTTCCGTCGTCGTCGTCATTTTCGTCATCGTTTTCGTCGTCGGTTTCTGTGTCGTCGTCGTCGCTGTCGTTTTTGTCGTCGTCGTCATCGTTGTCGTCGTTTTCGTCGTCGTCGTCGTTTTCGTCGTTCTTGTCGTCGTCGTCGTCGTGGTCGTCGTCGTTTTCGTCGTCGTCTTCGTCGTCGTCGTTTTCGTCGTCGTTGTCGTCGTAGTTTTCGTCGTTGTCGTCGTTTTCGTTGTCTTTGTCGTCGTCGTCGTTTTCGTCGTCGTCGTCTTCGTCATCTTAGTCGTTTCCGTCGTCGTTTTCGTCGTCATCGTAGTCGTCTTTGTCGACGCTTTCGTCGTCTTGTTTGTCGTCGTCGTCGTGGCCGTCGTCGGCGTCATTTTCGTCGCCGTCGTCGTTTTCGTGGTAGCCGTCTTCGTCGTCGTGTTCGTCGTCTTCGTCGTTGTTGTCGTTCTCGAAGTCGTCGTCGTCTTCGTTTTCACCGTCGCCGTTTTCGTCGTCGTCGTCGTTGTCGTTTTTGTCGTCGCTGTTTTCGTCGTCGTCGTTGTCGACGTCGTGTTCGTCGTCGTCGTCGTCGTCGTCTTCGTCGTCCTTGTCGTCGTCGTTTTCGTCGTTGTCGTCGTCGTCATGCTCGTCGTCGTCGTCGTCGTCGTCGCCGTTTTCGCCGTCGTCGTTGTTTTCGTAGTCGTTGTCTTTTTCGTCAACGTCGTTTTCGTCGTCGTTGTCGTCCTTTTTTGTAGTCGTCGTCGTTTTCGTCATCGTCATCTTTTTCGTCGTCATCGTTTTCATCGTTTTCGTCGTTTTCGTCGTCGTCGTCTTCGTTGTCGTCATCGCCTTCGTCGTCGTTTTCGTTGTTGTTTTCGTCGTCGTCGTTGTTGTCGTCGTCGTCGATTTCGTCTTCCTCGTCGTCGTTTTCGTCGTTTTCGTCGTCTTCGTCGTCGTGTTCGTCGTCGTCGTCTTCTTTTTTGTCGTCATCGTTTTTGTCTTCGGCGCTTTCGTCGTAGTCGTTTTCGTCGTCGCTATTTTCGTCGTCGTCGTCTTCGTCGTTGTTTTCGTAGTCGTCGTCGTTTTTGTCGTCGTCGTCGTCGTTTCCGTCGTCGTTTTCGTCGTCAGTGTCGTCGTCTTCGTCGTCGTGTTCGTCGTCGCTTTCGTCGTCGTTTTCGTCGTCGTCGTCGTTATCGGTGTTGTTGTCGTCGTTGTCGTCATCGTTTTCGTTCCCGTTTTCGCCGCCGTTTTCGTCGTCGTCGTCTTCGCCGTCGTTTTCGTCGTCGTGGTGGTCGTCTTCGTGGTCGTTTTCGTCGTTGTCGTTCTCGTCGTCGTTTTCGTCGTCGTCGTCGTTCTCGTCGTCGTGTTCGTCATCGCTTTCGTCGTCGTGTTCGTCATCGCCGTTTTCGTTGTCGTCGTAGTCGTATTCGTTTTCGTCGTCTTCGTCGTTGTTTTCGTCGTCGCCGCTTTCGTCGTCGTCGTAGTCGTTTTCGTCGTCGTTCTCGTCGTCGCCTTTTTCGTCGTCGTCGTCGTTCCGTAGCCATTTTGGCTCAAGATGCCTAGTTCCGCAGGGGAACAAGTGGATACCGCTAGTCCGCGGCCAGTGCCAGGGCTCGTGAGCCCGACAGCTTTCAACTCCCCGTGTGCCTCCTGCTGCCCGCAGGTGAGCTCTCTCCTCATCCCTCACCAGACATGTCCAAGCCTGGCTATGTCAAGTGTGCGGCGTGCTCGTGCAATTGGACGTGGAAAGGCAAAGACAGGTGCTTCAGTTGTGGCAAGTCGCTCGAGCTGGCGGTCACTCCGTGGCGCAGCCAGCAGCCGCGCGGGGCCTGGGACACGCGTGTGCAGGCTGCGTTGCAGGACGAGCAGGCGGGCTGGCATGACGGCTGGAAGCCATGGAGCGCCTGGCCCAAGTCCAAGGGTGGCCGCAAGCGGCAGCCACAGTCACAACCCTCGTCCAAGCCGCCCGACGCCGAGCCGACGGACACTGACGCCCTCTTGGCCATGCTGGACAAATCTCTTTCGGATGAGGCCCGCGCTGAGCTGGCACTCTTCAAAGACAAGATCGCACCGCCCAAGCCAGCTCAGCAGGAATCACTCGACGCGAAGTACCAACGCCTCCTTGCAGCTGAACGTAAGGCAGCGGCAGCACTTACGAAGGCGGCAACCTCGGAGAGCAAGGCCAAGGAGTGGGTCGTCCAATGCGAGGCCCACACTCAGCACTGCGCGGAGGCCCTCGGTGACGCCCAGGCCGCGGTGCAGGAGACCCTCGATGCGATCAACGAGGCTCGCGGCACGCGGGCGCCCTCGGCGTTCAAGTCGACGGCAGGCGGCCTCAACCTCAGCAAGCTCCTCCTCAGCGGGGAGGACCTCGCCTTTGAAGAGGGCGAGGCCTTTGACACCTCCGACCTTGAGCTCGACGCCGAGGACGCCAAGAAGTGGGCCGACCTCAAGCAGCAATTCCTCGACGAGCTCAAGACGAAGGTCAAGGAGGTCTTCGGCTCAGGCGCCACGGCTATCCAGCAGCGCAAGCAAGAGCTGGAAGCCTTGCGCAGCAGGCTCCGCGCCAAGCGGCCTCGCACCGAGGCTGACGGCAGTGGGACTCAGGCCGCCGAGGCGGGCGCGGGCAGCGCCGCGACACCACCCGCTGCTGCAGCTGATGGTGGTGATGGCGGTCGCCCTGGCCCTGAGGCTGCATCTCCTGCCGCTGCGTCTGCCGCCGCTCCTGCCGCAGCCAGTGCAGCAAAGCGATCGGATGCAGCCACCAAGCTTGCCGAGGCGGCAAGGGCTCGCGCCCGCGAGGAGCGAACCAAAGATAAGGAGGACATTTAGCCAGCCCAGCTTTCGCACGATCTATGTGCGGAACATTACCGACTGGGGGCCAAAGTGCAAGAAGATCGTCAAGTCCCCGCCGTTCCAGGCGGACATCCTCGGACTATTGGAGACGCATCAGAGCGAGCGCACCAGTGACGCTGTGCTTGCAGAGTTCGATGCATCAGCTTGGAAGGCAGTTATCTCACCGTCGCGAGCCGACGGCACAGTGCAGAAGGCAGGTGGAGTCGTCTTGGGAGCCCGACGCCACCTACAGTGTTCATCATTGGGCCACCTGGCCCGCTATCGCTACCAGACAAAGGGACAGTTGCGGCACAGGAAGCCAGAGCCCCACTTCGTCGCAGGGCCCATCGACTTCTGGGACTTCCAGGCGCTCACCATCCAGATGCAGCATGGCCAGCTCACGGTGCTCATCGTGTACCTCACCACATCCATCGGGGTGGCTGGCCAGAACCTTATCAAGCTACAGAACCTCGGAGCTGTCATCAAGAGTCTCACGGGGGACTGGATCGCGATTGGCGATTGGAACGTGGTACCAACGGAGCTGGAGGAGTCAGGATGGGTCAACTACGTCGACGGCCGCATCTGTAAGCCCTCCAACGTCTCGTTCACTCAGTTCACAGGTGGCCGCATGCTGGATTACGCGGTCATCGGAGGGCCAGGTCATCACGTGCCCGCCAAACTCTTTGCGGACACGATGGGAGACCACAAGAGCCACATGGGCCTGGTGGCCCAGTACACTTCACAGTCGGCGCCAGCATGGGCTCTGATCTTGCCGACTCCCTTCTCCTTCGCTCACCCTCCAGCGGAGCAGAAGGCCGCCGACCCGAATAGCAAGCGCTCACGGGCCAAGCGCGAGGCTGAGCAGCGCAGGCTCGAGCGTATGCAGGACAACCCCTTGGAGGCCCTCAACCCAGAGGTCACCGAGGCGGCGTCTCAGCAGCAGCCAGTGGATGGCCCACCCCTGCCCGCGCACATGTGCGAGCCGCCTCCGAGAGGAGGCCGCGCGGTGCCAGCCGACCTGCCGTCGCGGGCCCCCGGTGGCCCTGCGATCTGGCGGTCGGCCGAGGCAGGGGCAGCCCCCAGTGCTGCGGAGGCGCAAGACATGGACCACGGCGAGCTGCAGTCCCACGACCGATTGCTGGGCTTCCCGATGACGCCGCCGTGCCCGACGGTGGCCAGGCTCACGGCGGCCGAGAAGGACGAGCTGTGGGCACAGGTCTGCCACCGCCAGGTCCAGTACGATGCACCGCCCGACTACATTCGGGACTCCCAGGCGTACCAGTCCTCATCCGAGGCCGCCGACGACCTGGGCAAGCAGTACGCCAAGTGGATCACGCACGTGGAATATTTCTACACAGACATCATGAATGTATCAGCTGATGAGAGGCACCGCTATGTTGGCCGAGGCATGGCACGCGCTCCTGCCCATATGAAGATCCGAGCACCTCGAGCAGGCACGGGTGCGTGTACCTCCAATCGGGCAACGCGATGGTGGAGCACTATGGCAGCATGTACTCAGCTGCTGGCAAAGGCCATGGCCAGGACCAACGACGCGCTCTCCGAGGCTGGTGACAACGCGGCAGACATCATCTACACCCATGCACACGCTATGCCTGATGACAACCTTGTTCCCATTGACAACGCCACCAAGCTCAAGTGGCAGCATGGTCTATCAGCTGTGCGTGAATGGTCTACTGACCAGGCTGCCACCATGGCCTATGCATTGGGGATCCTGGCCGACAGGTTCCAGCGCGCTGAGGTCCGACAAGGACTACAGGCCTTCCAGGAGTGGGTCATCCAGTGCACGGCCAAGAGACCTAGCAAGGTCCTCAAGTGGAGCACCGACTCAGCGGGGCCGATCATGGAGTACGGGGTCGGGCCTACGGCGTCCACCGACCTCTTTAGCATCATGGAGGGCAAGCGAGGCGCATGGTCGCAGCGCTGGAGTGGCACGGTCAACCTCTCCGACCTCCAGGCGTTCCGCCGCAAGTGCAGGCTCCTTGAGGAACTAGAGGACGCATGGCAGCCCATAGACCCCTACCTCATACATGACAAGGCCACCGCCCTGCCCAACGCCACGGGCCGCGGCAGTGACAACCTCGGCCCCCTGGACATTCGCAACTTGCCGTTCCAGGCCAAGCAGGACCTGGCCGATTTCTTCAACCAGTGCGAGAGGCAGATGGCGTGGCCGTGGCAGCTCATGAGTGTACTTGTAGGCATGCTCCCGAAGCCAGACGGCTCGGAGAGGGGTGTCGCATTGATCCCATGGCTCATGCGCTTCTGGGCGCAGATGCGTAAGGTCATCGGGGCCGACTGGTGCGCGGCCAAGGCAGGCCACTGGGACCAGGCCATCAAGGGCAGCAGTGCCCTCCAGTGCGGCATCTTCCGCCTGTTCTGCGATGAAGTCGACGACGAGCTGGACATACACTACGCCAACGTGATGTGGGACTTCGCAGAATTCTACGACAGCGTCAACCCCATCATGGCATTCGAGGCGGCTCTCAGACTCGACTTCTCGCCCAGAAAGCTTGGCATGGCGGCGGTCCTGTATATGTCGCCGAGGATGCTGCGCTCCAGGGGCGCGATCGCGGCACCCATTCAGCCCACGGGATCGCTGTTGACAGGAGACAGCGATGCAAATAATCTGGCCAGAGCGGTTTTATATGATTTGCTCGATGATATCCACCGCCAGTTTTTACCCAGAGGTGTCAGATCATACCAATGGGTTGACGATATAAACCAGCGCGCTGAAGGGCCAAACCATGTCCTGGCTCCTGTCCTCGCCAAGGCGGCCTCCGTTTTCTTCCATGGTGCCCGTTCCCTTGGCCTCGACATTTCGGGGAAGTCTGGGGTTATCGGTACCGACATCGATATGGCCAAAGCAGTTTGCGCTGAATTTAATAAGAATGTGCCCGAGTTTAAACTTACACCCAGTGCGGTGATTGCTGACCTTGGGCTCGAAAGGGGGTCCAGAAGGCAGAATAAGATCAAGCACAACAAGCGTGTCAGCCAAGCGTTCCGCCAGCTTTCTAAGTTTCGCAAGGTTTCTAAGTTTAGTCGCATCCGCATAGCCAGGCGGAAGCTGACCCTGATGTCTCCCGTTCCCCGCATTGCCTACGGAGCTATGGCTACAGGCATGGCCCCGTCCCAGATTTTGAAGGTTCAACGCGCTGTGGCGGGGGCGTTAGGGGGTCGCAAGGCTGGACGCTGCCTGACTGCATACCTGGCGCTTGAACTCGGGAATCGCAACCCAGGCATCGAACTTAGAGTCCGCCAGCTGCAGACGTGGTTTCAGTTTATCACCCGTGACAAAGACAGTGAGCACGTCCTTCCCAGACTCGCCAGAGCTTGGCCCAAGGTGGCCAACCGTGTCGCCCAGACCCCGAAGACCGACCGCTGGAGACATGTCCGAGGACCGATGGCGGGGGCGGTCGCGGCGCTTCTGGATGCGGGTTGGACGGCCACTGATGACACGTTTTTAACTTGGTGCTCACCAGTCACAGACGACTGGTGGCGACTTTCACTGCAGTCTGGCGATATCGACTACGAACCTTTTCTTGAAGAATTCACCCAGAGCCTGTGGAGCCAAGCGTGGAAGCAAGCTAGCCAGCACTACTTGGGCGGGGGGCTGGAGGGCGGGGCGGACCTCTTCTCCCTTCGGCAGTCCCTCCGCACCTTAGACAAGATGACCTCCACAGCTGCTCCAGGCATCAGGGGTAATGTTATGGCCATGGCAACAGGATCAACCTGGCCGAGGTCTAGGCTTTGCGAGGCTGGCATTTTCGGCGAATCCGACTCCTTTTGTGTGCGATGTAATGCCAATCAGCCAGAGACTCCTTTTCATCGATCGTGGCAGTGCAGCGCAAATTCTCATCTGGACGTCTGCCGCGAGACGGCGGACCTCGAGCAAGAGGCCGCCGAGGGATATCAGCAGTTTCCTTGTTTTTGGCTTCGAGGTCTCATCCCTGCGGCGTGGACCGCTGTCGATCCCCCCCTCAGTGAGGCCCGCGCGTGGACCTGGCAAACCCAAACCGAGGCCATTGCCAACCTCGAGCCAGGGACCCAGTTTTGGGGGGCGGGTGACGGCTCTGGAGGAGCCCACACCAAAGACCCTCGCCTTCGTAGATGCGGATGGGCATTTACCCATCTTGCTGCGTGGTGTAAAGACCCTAGCTGGAACCAGATTGGGCCCATCAAAGGCCAAGCGGGGAACCTCCCAGGGCCCAAGCAGTCTAGCAACCGTGCCGAATTGCTGGCTCTCATTTGCTGGCTGGAGGATCTTCCCCTGGAGTTTAACCTACCGCCTGACGGCGAGTTACACTTTATTACTGACTCGGCCTATGTGGCCCGTGGCGTGTCTCGGCCCGACGCCAGCAAACCCAGAACCAACAGGGATCTCTGGAAGAGATTTAGGAGTGCCCGAGGTGGGCACCGCGTTCTTTGCCATAAAGTCGAGAGCCACGTGGCCCAAGCCAGGCGTGCCGAAATGAATTTTCCTGAGCTTTGGATCCAGGCCAACAGTTTAGTTGATACCCATGCTGACGGCGCGGCCACGAAGTTTCAGCTTCACCCCGACCAGGTCCAGAATGTCATAGACATTGAAGCTAAGGCCGCCAGAGTTCGTAGGCGTTTGTGCACCGTGCTCGAAGAAGTTATGCAGGCAGACAATGAAGCCAGGGCCCAGGTTGAGAGACTCCCGACCCTGGCCGAGCAGCAGCGAGCACCCCGCCCCAGCGTCCTGCAAAAAGCGGTGGCGACCAGTGCGCACACCCCATCCGTTGTCAAGCAGGGACGACAGGGGATCAAAGCCACGTGTTCTGTTTGTCTCGGTCGTGTGGGTGGCAGGGCCCGTGTTCTCAAATGGCTCTTGACCCCCTGTCACCCAGTTTGTATCCCAGACGGTGCTGCCCAACCCGCGGGGAGGGTCCCTGAGGCCCACCAGAGGCTACACATCGGGGGCCGATCTCCACATCCGTCGCACAATGTTGTGGCCCATGGAGACATCCCTATTTTCTATTGCAGCAACTGTGGATATTTGTGTGCACGCGAGGGCGGAGCCCTCAGGAACCTTGCCAGAGAGTGCCGTCCTGCCACTAAGGACGGCAGATACAACCTGGAGCTGATTGCTAAAGGTATCTGGCCAGGGAGCTCTGCAGGGGCTGCGGAATTCAATAGAAAGACAGGCCTTCGCCCCAAGGCGAAGGCAACGGCAAAGCGTCGATAAGACCTTGACGAGCAATGCTCAGCAATGCAATCCAAAAAGTCGTCGTCGTCGTTTCCGTCGTCGTTTTCGTCGTCAGTGTCGTCGTCTTCGTCGTCGTGTTCGTCGTCGCTTTCGTCGTCGTTTTCGTCGTCGTCGTCGTTATCGGTGTTGTTGTCGTCGTTGTCGTCGTCGTTTTCGTTCCCGCTTTCGTCGCCGTTTTCGTCGTCGTTTTCGTCTTCGTCGTCGTTTTCGTCGTCGTGGTCGTCGTCATCGTGGTTGTCGTCGTCGTTGTCGTTCTCGTCGTTTTCGTCGTCGTCGTCGTTTTCGGCGTCGTTTTCGTCGTCGCTTTCGTCGTCGTGTTCGTCATCGCCGTTTTCGTTGTCGTCGTAGTCGTATTCGTTTCGTCGTCTTCGTAGTCGTTTTCGTCGTCGCCGCTTTCGTCGTCGTCGTAGCCGTTTCGTCGTCGTTGTCGTCGTCGTCTTCGTCGTCGTTTTCGTCGTCGTCTTCGTCGTCTTCGTCGTCGCTTTCGTCGTTGGTTTCATCGTCGTCGTCGTTTTCCTCGTCGTCGCTTCGTCGTTTTGTTCGTCGTCGTCTTTTCCGTCGTCGTCGTTTTTGACGACGTCGTTTTCGTCGTCGTCGTCGTCGTCGTTTTCGTCGTCGTCGTCGTCGTCGCCGTTTTCGTCGTCGTCGTTGTTTTCCTCATCGTTTTTGTCGTCGTCGTCGTTTTTGTCGTCGTCGTCGTTTTAGTCGTCGTCGTCGTGGCCGTCGTCGGCGTCGTTTTCGTCGTCGTCGTCGTCTTTGTCGTCGTTTTCGTCGTCGTTTTCGTCGTCGTCCTCGTCGTCGTCTTCGTCGTCGTGTTCGTCGGCGTCGTCGTCGTTTTTTCGTCGTCGTGTTCGCCGTCGCCGTCGTCGTCGTTGTTTTCGTCGTCGTCGTTTTCGTCGTCGTTTTCGTCGTCGTGTTCGTCGTCGTCGTAGTTTTCGTCGTCGTCGTCGCCGTTTTCGTCGTCGTTTTCGTTGTCGTCGTCGTCGTCGTCGTCGTCGTCGTCGTCCTTTTCTTCGTCTTCGTCATCGTTTTTGCCGTCGTCGTCGTCGTTTTCGTCGTCGTTTTCGTTGTCGTTTTCGTCGTCATCGTCGTCGTGTTCGTCATCGCTTTCGTCGTCGTTTTCGTCGTCGTCGTCGTTGTCGTTGTCGTCGTCGTCAACCTTGTCTTCGTAGTTGTTTTCGTCGTCGTCTCCGTTTTTGTTGTCGTCGTCGTTTTCGTTGTCGTCGTCGTGGTCGTTTTCGTTGTCGTCCTCGTCGTTTTCGTGGTCGCCGTTTTCGTCGTTGTCGTCGTCGTCGTCGTCGTCGTCGTCGTCGTCGTTGTCTTCGTCGTCGACGTTGTCGCCACCGCCGCCGCCGGCGCCGCCGCCCGGCCCCCCGTCCGAGTCTCCAGGAAGGCCCCCCAAAAATGCCGGCATGCCGCCGCTGCCCGCGTCGTCGTCGTGTTTGCCGCCGTCGTCCTCGTCCTCCTCTTCGTCCTCGTCCTCGTCGGCGGCGCCGCCGTCCTCCTCGTCCTCGTCCTCCTCGTCCTCCTCGTCCTCTTCGTCCTCCTCTTCGTCCTCGTCCTCGTCGTCCTCGTTGTCCTCGTCCTGCTAGTCATCCTCCTCGTCCTCCTCGTCCTCCTCGTCCTCGTCCTCGTCGTCCTCGTCCTCGTCCTCGCCGTCCTCGTCCTCGTCGTCCTCGTCCTCGTCCTCCTCGTCCTCCTCGTGCTCCTCGTCGCCTGCGGTGTGGCGGCGGCAGGCGGCGCGGGCGAGCCCCTGTCGCGGCTCCACGAGGAGGCGGACGCCTTCCTGGCCGGCGGTGCCCTGCCGGTCCCGGCGCCGCTGGACCTGCCCGGGGATGCCGACCGCCTCCTGGGCCCTGCCCCCCCCCCCCGCCCTAGGCTGGATCGGACGGGGCTGAGACGAGCACACATCCATTCGAGAGCACTCCAGAGCGCTCTCACAGCGTGTTCTGGAGCGCTCTGAGAAGGCCGCGGCGCCCGAGGCTTCCTCCCGAGCGGCCGCATCTCGGAGATGCTCGATGCATCCTCACCCGAGTTGATCCTCGCCCTGGCCTCGTCTTGCTGCAGGGCCTACGGCCGGCGGGATCTTCGCTCTTAGCTACAGCGAGTCGCTCCGCCAGCTCTGGCCAACCGAGCCTCGGCGCGACACGCTGTCCGTCTTCCCCATTCCCAGGCGTCAGCGTCCCGAGTTTTGTCATCCCCCCAGCCGGAGCGGAGCGGAGCGACACGCTGTCCGCTCGCACGGCACGCCGTGCCGCGAGGGCCGCCGCCGCGGCACGCTGTCAGCAGGCATTCCCGGCCGTATAGGCCCAGGCTCGAGAGCCTCGAGGGTCGGCGTGCGTCGTTTCGCGGGCTTTTCTGGGGTGTGCCTGTGCGGCTCCTGCCGCCGCGGCTGGGCGCGGTGCAGAAGATTGGCAGGGAAGGACCCTGGGAGGGCTCTGGGGGCCAGTATCGGGTGGATCTTGGCGGATCGAGGATCTCTCTCTTTCTGTATATATATATATATATATATATATATATATATCTCCATATTTAATACATATACATATCTACATATATATATGTATATATATATATATATTTATATATATGCATATATATATAATCATATATATATATATATATATATATATAATGTTTTCGTATTTTCTTTTGGTCTCCAGAGGCCTCCTGAGTCGGGTAAACGTAAGACTCGAGTGCGCCGGAACTCGGATTTGCCAATGGTTTTTGATGAAGGCGTCTTGGATTCTGACGGTCCCGTTTTCGTGGGATGTCTGCAGCAGGAGCTCGCGTCAGATTTCAGATTGGGTCTCGTCATTTTCATGGTGGCCCAGTCCGGCCAACCCGAGTCCCCCGAATCCGAGTCTTACGCCTCCCCGACTGAAGCCTCTGGATACTTTTGGGAGTCTTGGGAGACCTCCAGGGACCTCCGGAGACTTCGGACCTCCGGCCCCGCCCCGCCCCAGTCGTCCTCGGCGTCGGCGTCGGCGTCTTCGTCGTCGTCCTCTTCGTCGTCGTCGTCTCGTCGTCGTCGCCGTCGCCCCTGTCGTCGTCGTCGCCGTCGCCGTCGCCGCCACTGTCGCCATCGTCGTCGTCGTCGCCGTCGCCGTCGCCGTCGCCGTCGCCGTCGCCGTCGCCGTCGTCGTCGTCGTCGTCGTCGTTGTCTTCGTCGTCGTTTTCGTCTCCGTCGCCGTCGTCGTTGCTTTTGCCGTCGTCGTCGTCGTCGTGGTCGTTTGCGTCGTCGTCGTCGTCGTCGTCGTCGTCGTCATGGTCGCGGTCGTGGTCGTGGTCGTCGTCGTCGTGGTCGTGGTTGTCGTCTTTTTTTTCGTCGTCGTCGTTTTCGTCGTCGTCGTCGTCGTCTTCGCCGTCGCCGCTTTCGTCGTCTTCGTCGTCGTCGTGGTCGTCGTGGTCGTCGTCGTTTTCGTCGTCGTCGTTTTCGTCGTCGTCGTCGTGGTCGTTTTCGTCGTCGCCGCCGCCGCCGCCGCCATGCAGTAGTGGTGGTGGTTGTGGGCGTCGTCGACGTCGCCGCCGTCTTCGCCGTTGTCGCCGCTGTCGTCGTCGTCATCGCCGCCGCCCTCCTCCTGCTGTTCCTCCTGCTCTCCTTCCTCCCCCCTTCTTCCTTCTCTGCCCTCCTCCCCCCTCCTTCCTTCTCTGCCCTCCTCCTCCTCCTCTGCCCACCTCCAGCCTGGGGGCGCGAGGGGCCTCCTCTTCCTCGCCCCGCCTCCCCAGCAGCGCGGGGCCGTGCCGCGTCGTTTCTCTCCGTGCCTCTCGGGCGCCTGCCGGGCACGCCTGAGGGAGGGCCGCGCTCGAGTTCGCCCTGCGCCCGCGGAGGGGGGGGGGAAGAAGAGGACCCAAGGCCGCCCCAGGTTCCGCCCAAGACGCTGAAACGGCGTTCACTTTGGGCTCAGGACGGGCGCTGGTTTTCGGGCCGCTGCCTCAGAGTTGGGTCGGGGAGCCTGTTTGTGGCCGAGGCTCGCCGTGGTTGGGAGTGCCCCTGCGCTCCCGATGCAGCGTCCCCAGTGGTAGCGCGACAGCTGTCGGAGGGCCCTGCAGCGGAGTCACCTGGGAGGCGTGTGGCAAGGTCGCTCCTTGGAGGGAGAGAAAACGATGACCATGACCAAGACTGAACGCGGAAGCGTCCGTGCCGATCTTGATCATCGTCCAATTTGGCCATCGTCAATTGGTGGACCATCCTCGCGAATCGGCGACGGCTAGCATGGACCCTGAACAAGATCGGCGTCGTCAAGATCCTGCGACATCTCGGTCGTGGCCATCGCGCTTCTTCCCTCGACTCCTTCCTCCTCCTCCCGTGGAGACCCCGCCTTCGCGCGGGCCCCGCGCCCGCGAGGGAGGCCGCCAGCGCAGGAGCTGCCGACAGCGCCACCGCCGCCCTGCCCCCCTCCCCTTGCCGCCTCCGCCGCCGAGGCCGCCGCCGCCGCCGCGGACGTGCCGCCGCCGAGGTCGAAGCCGCCGACGCCTTCGCCGCCACCGCGGACGCCGCCGCCGCCGAGGCCGCCGCCGAGGCCGCCGCCGCCGAGGCCGCCGCCGCCGAGGCCGCCGCCGCCGCGGACGCCGCCGCGGCCTCGCCGGCCTCGCCGCCCGCCGCCGCCTGCGGGCCGATCCAGCGCGCAGGCAGCTCGGGGCCGCCCGCGAGCGGCAGCAACGCACCCCGCGGCGCCCGCGGCGGCGGCCACGGGCCCGCCGCGGCCGGGGTCGACACCTCGGCGGTCGGCCAGGGCGAGGGCGACGAGGCCTCCGCGGTCAGCCGTCGCGGCGGCTGCCGCCGCTGCTCGCGTGATGTCGCGCGCAAGCGCCCTCGTCCGCATGGTTGGTGGCTTGCCGCGCGCTGGCGGCCCTCGTAAGTCAAGTCGCCGCGTAAGGTCGCTGTGCCGTCCCGTGTAAGACCCGTTTCTCATCGTCGCACATGTAGGAGCTTCATCGGCAGGCATCGCCGTCGGCATCGCCGTCGGCATCGCCGTTGGCATCGCCGTCGGCATCGGCATCGCCGTCGGCATCGCCGTCGCCGTCTGCGTTGTCTTCGGCGTTGCTGGCGTCGTCAGCGCCGTCGCCGTGGTCGGCGTCCTCGACGTCGCCGTCGCCGTCGCCGTCGCCGTCGCCGTCGCCGTCGCCGTCGGCTCGCCATGAAGGGAAGGTACCCTGAGGGAAAGGGGTCCTGAGGTGTTTTGCCGATCTCCCCCCTCGCACGTCTCCCGCGCGGCGCCTGCATGTTCTGAGCGTGCTCCTTTCCTTCCCCCTCCTCCGCGGCCGCTTTCTGCTTTTCCAGCACTTCTGGCGTTCAATTCGGCGGCGGGCCCTGGGGGGGGAAGTGAGAAGGGGCCAGCCTCCTATGAAGGCCCGGAAGTCCCCCGACCTTCTGAGCAGTTTTCTAAGCCTGCCCTGGCGACGCAGAAGGCTCCTCCGAAGGCGCGAGAGCTTCTGAGAAGTCTCGCCGCCTTCTGAGAGGGCCTTATCCTTCACATTTTCCCCCCTCGCTCGCCGCCGACTTCTACCTCCTCCTCCTCCTCCTCCTCCTCCTCCGCGGCCGCTTTCTGCTCTTCTGGCACTGTGGCGTTCCACTCAGTCGGGCGCGGCTCGGCACGTCCCCTGGCGCTCCGCGGTCCGCCCCCCCTGTCGTTACGACGGGCAGAGTGCCTCGTCAATCTCTCGGCCCTCTGGGGCCTTGGGCCCTCCGTTGGTTGCGCCGCATCTTCGGGAGACCTCGCCCGTCCCCCAAATCGGTGTCTCTGCTTGTGCCCGACGCGGGCTCGATGCGGACTCGGCGCGGATCTTGCGTGGTATCGACGCGGGTTCGACACGGACCCGGCACGGACCCGACGAATCTGACATAGATTCGCCACGGACTCGACGCGGATGCGGCCGCGACGGGACCGACAAGGTCCCCCGAGGATGCAGAATAACCTCCTGGGTCCTTGGGCCTTTTCCGTTAGGCCCCAGGCCCGCAAGCAAAAATAGGTTCCCGAGGAACGCCGCAGGGTCCAGGGCCCACTTTCCTCAGGACCCCGTGCCATCATGGATGCATCGGCAGCGCCGTCCGCGTCGCCGTCGGCGCCGTCGTCGGCGGCGCCCACGTCGTCGTCTGGAGGCACCGCCGTGGGGCTCGTGCACCTGCTGTGCCTGTGGGGCGAGTCGTTGATGCGTTCAAAGGATGAGGAGGCGGAGGAAAACGACCACAGTAAACCCGAACTGCGTCAACGATGCCGCAATACGCCCTCCCGTCCTGAGCCCTCCTTCATCAGAAAGCATGAAGCATAGTATGAAACATCAGGTCCTATCATAATCCCTTGTAACTGCGGGAAGTGCCCCCTTGAAAGGCAAACGCCGCCTGGTCCTACACTTCGGGGGAGAGCCCCGTTTGAACAGGAACCGCCCTTCACCCGTGCAACGGGTGCACAGTTTTAGATGTCTGATCACAGGGAGTGGCGACGTCTCAAACGAGCGTTCTGTTTCACAGTGCAGTTTCCCTCCGTCCGTGAAACTGTTGGGCATCTGTCAGACGAATTCGCGCGGCCCTGAGGAGAGAGCCACATTATGAAGAGGAACCGGCCTGCATCCGTGTAGCTGCTGGATGCTTGTAAGACGACTGTACGCGGCGCTAAAACAAGAGCCACATTTTGAAAAGGACCCCCCCATCCATGTAACATGGAGACTTTGACGAAGGATGTACGCGGCGCAACAGCAAGAGCTGGATTTCCCCCATCCGTGTAATTGTTGGAGCTTTTATGACGAACGTGCGCTGTGCTAAGGCGAGGCGGTCTCTTCAGCATGCATTAGTGCTGGCACTGCTTCGATGTTCGGTGCCTATCCTTCAGTATCGGCCGGATAGCGATCGGGGGAACAGGACATGGGGGGATGAGTGTCCGGTACCGTTTTGTTGGGGTACAATTTGTACCTTCTCTGCGGGTTGCAAGTACAAATTGTACCTTCTCCCCCCCGTTCACATCCACGCACATGTCGCGGACGTTGTCAAAAGTACAATTTGTACCTTGTCTGCGTGGCGTTGGTACAAATTGTACCTTCTCCGTGGGGCGTAGGTACAATTTGTACCTCGGTTGCGCCTCTCTCCCCCCCTGGACTTATCCCCCATTTGCATCCCGCCAACAGTAGACAGCTGTGGACTTCTGGTCCGCACAGTTTTGCCGCATACATGGAGGTCTTGGGTACACGTGTGCCATCAAGCCGATCTGTATGTCCTATTTGGTTTGGGGCCAGGCAAATTCACAAGCGTCTTCCTAGTTCTCCAGCCAGCGCTTCTGGGAAGCGCAGAGGTTCTCGTCATAGTCATTCGGGTGCAAATTCTGCGCCCTGTTCCAGCGCCCTGTCGGGAGAGGCACTGCCTACCTCCACGGCCGTACTCCATCTTTGAAGTTGTTGGAAACTTTCAGAAGATGATACCCGGCTCTTAGGCCAGGGCCACATCTGTTTTAAATTTTCAACACTCACATGTGTGTGGTGCTACGGTGAAGGCCGCACTTTGAAACCCACCATCCCTGTGCGGCCAAAGACGCTGAAA
>CAUYUJ010014599.1:151849-179349 GCA_963575745.1 Prorocentrum cordatum
ATAACCGGATCCCATAGGAAAACCATACGACAATCGCGGGCCAACCGTACGATTACCATTGCAATTCGTACGATTATCATAGGAACACCATACGATTACCATGCGAAATCTCTACGATTAGCATAGGGGAACCATGCGGTTACCATAAAACAGCCATACGATTCCCAGGGGACACCATACGATTATCATACGAAAACCAAGCGACTATCCAGAGAAAACCATACGGTTACCATAGGGAAGACATACGATTATCATTGGAACAACCATGCGGCTATTTTGAGAACACCCTGCGATTACAATGGGCAATCATCCGATTATCATAGAACAGCCATGCGAGCACAACCGGAAAACCATACGATTATCATAGGACAACCATACGACGATCATAGGACGCCATGCGACTATCTGAGGACAACCATACGGTTATCACAGACAACCATATGAATATCAGAGGAAAACCATACGATTGCCATCGGGACACCATGCGACTACCATACGGAAGCCGTACAATTACCATCGGAAAGCAATGCGATTACCATGGGAAAACCATACGATGACCACAAGACAGCCATACGACTACCATTCGACAGGACAATCATACGAATACCATAGAACAGCCATGCGACCACAACCGGAAAGCCATACGATTATCATAGGACGACCATACGATTGCCATAGGCAATCCGTACGGTTATCATAGGAATACCGTACGATTACCATACGATTACTCTTTGGTTATCATCGGGGAACCATACGATTACCAGAAGAAAACCATACACTTACCGTACGGAAGCCATACGGTTACCATAAGACAGCCATACGATTCTCAGGGGGAGCCATACGATTGTCATACGACAACCAAGCGATTATCTTAAACAACGATACGGTTACCATACGAAAGCCAAGCGTTTACCATAGGACAGCCATACAAGTACCACATGGCAGCCATCGTATTATCATCAGACAAGCATACGATTACCATAGGGAAAGCCGTACGAGTGCCATAGAACAACTGTACGATTACCATTGAACCGCCGTACGATTATCATCGGAAAACAATGCGATTACCATAGGACAACCTCACGAATACCATACGACAGCCAAGCGTTTACCTCAGGAAAATCATGCCATTACCAGAAGAAAGCCATACGATTACCATGAGACAGCCATACGATTACCATGGGAACGCCACACGAGTGCGATATAACAGTTATACGGATGCCACGGGAAAGCCATACGATTTCCAACGGAAAACATGCGAATACCATGGGACAACCATACGAGTACCATAGGAACACCAAACGCTTGCCATAGGACAACCATATGATTGCCACCAGGCAGCCGTGCGATTACCATAAGACAGCCATACGATTATCACAGAACAACTATACGATTACCATGGGACAGCCATACGATTACCATAAGAAAAACCACAGGAGTACTATAGGAAATCCATACGATTACCATAAGGAGTCGTACGGTTATAATACGACAGCCGTGCGATTAGCGTAAGAAGCGCGTACGAGTGCCATAGAACAAATTAAACGACCGTCATGGAAAAACAATCCGGCTACCAGGAGAAAACCATATGATTACAATAAGACAACCATACGATTACCATGCGAAAACCAAGCGTTCACCATAGGACAGCCATACGATAACCACAAGAAAACCATACGGTTACCATAGGAAAGCTTTACGAGTGCCATGGACACACTCTACGATTGCCATGGACACACCACGCGAGTACCATAAATCAACCATACGATTACTATGGGCAGCCACACGATTACCATACGAAAACCAAGCGTTTACGATTGGAAACCGTACGGTTACCATAAAAAACAATACGGCTGTTCTGTAAACAACCGTAAGATTAACATTGGAAGCCGTACGATCACCATACGACAGCAATGCGATTACCATGCTGATGCCATACGGTTGCCATAGGAAACCAAAACTCAGGTGAATCTTCAGGAATCCCACAGGAGGCCTCGGAGCCTCAAGGATCCGTACGGAATCTTCGGATCGTCCAGAATTCCTAGGGCATTTTCGGATCTTCAAGAATCCCGAGAGAGCCTCAGATCTTCAAGAATCCGTAAGGAATTCCGATGGCATCCTCGAATCGTCAAGAATCCGTAAGGCATCCGAGTCCCTAGGGCATCCTTGTGAATCTTCAGGAATCCATCAGGACGCCTGGGGAATCCTTACGGGGCTCTCGGATCCTCGAGATTCCTTACGGAACCCTCGTGGATCTTCCGGAATCTCTACGGAATCTCCGGGCCCCCAAGGACGCTTCAGGGGTCCTCGAGGGTTCCGGAATCCTTCGGGAATTTTTGCGGCTCCGCATGAAGCCTGTAGGATTCCATTTGAACCCCTAGGAGGAATTCTTTGGGAATCATCGGTAATCCCTATGACGTCTGTTGATCCTTTGGGAATCCCCAGCGAACCCTCTGGAATCTTAAGGGAATCTTCGGATCCTCAGGAATACCTGGGGGATCAGTTGGGAATCCTCGGGCCCTCAGAAATCCCAAAGGAATCCTTGGTCCTTCATGCATCCCTGAGAAATCCCCAGGGCACCTTCAGATCTTTTGGAATTCCTACGGGAATCCTCAGGTCCTGGAGACTCCCCTGGGGAACCCTAGTGAATCCCAGAACTTCCGTTGCGCAAACAGAGTAATGTCAACCCGACGATTAAGATTATTAGTACGACTACTACAATTATTGCTACAACTACGACCACTGAACATAGTACTACTCGTACTACTGATACTGATACTACTACTACTATTACTACTACTACTACTACTACTACTGCTGCTGCTGCTGCTACTACTACTACTACTACTACTACTACTACTACTACTGCTGCTACTGCTACTACTACTACTACTATTACTACTACTACTACTACTACTACTACTACTACTACTACTACTACTACTGCTACTGCTACTAGTGCTACGACTATCGCTACTACGACTATTACAGCCACAACTCTTTCTACTACTACTATTGCTACTACTAGTATTACTACCACCACTACCACTACCACTACTACTACTACAACTACTACAACTACTACTACTACTACTACTACTACTACGACTACGACTACTTCTTCTTCTACTACTACGACTTCTACTACTACTATTTCCACGACTACGACTACGACAGCTACGACTACAACGACTACTGCTACTACTACGACTACCACTACTACTACTACTACTATTACTACTACTACTACTATTACTACTTTTAGTAGTATTAGTAGTAGTAGTAGTAGTAGTAGTACTACTACTACTACTTTTACTCCTACTCCTACTCCTACTCCTACTCCTACTCCTACTCCTACTCCTACTCCTACTCCTACTCCTACTCCTACTCCTACTACTATGACTACTACTACTACTACTACTACCACTACTATTACTATTACTACTACTGCTACTACTACTTACTTCTACTACTTCTACTACTACTACTACTACTACTACTACTACTACTACTAACTACTACTACTACTACTACTACTACTACTACTACTACTACTAACTACTACTACTACTACTACTACTACTACTTACTACTACTACTACTACTACTACTACTACTACTACTACTACTACTACTACTACTACTACTACTACTACTACTACTACTACTACTACTACTACTACTACTACTACTACTACTACTACTACTACTACTACTACTACTACTACTACTACTACTACTACTACTACTACTACTACTACTACTACTACTACTACTACTGCTGCTGCTGCTGCTGCTGCTGCTGCTGCTGCTGCTGCTGCTGCTGCTGCTGCTGCTGCTACTACTACTACTACTACTACTATCCTGTACTCCATCCTTATATCGGTTGCAAGCTTTCAAGACGAATGTGCGCGGCCCTACGGCGATGGCCACATTTTGACACGGAGCCGCCCTCCATCCTTGAAGCAGTTGCAAACAGTTGAGACGAATGTGTGCGCGGGCAAGGCGCCAACAACATTTTTCAAGCACCCCCTTTTCATACTAGAAATTGTTGCAAACTTTCAAAGGCGAACGAATGAACACCGCTAAGGCGAGAGCCACATTTTGAACATGACCCCCTCCATCCTTGAGGCTGCTGCAAACTTGTGAGGCGAATGTGCGCGGCGCTGAGGCGAGAGTCACAGTTTGAAAACGGCCCCCTCGATGTTTGAAACTGTTGCACGTGTCGCGTTTCATGATCATGAATGGTGAGGAAGCCTCAGGCGAATCGCTAGGCCTGCCCTGCCGACACGTCTTGGGGTGCGACAAGGAGGAGTGACTTGCGAGGACAAGGCACGGAGGAGGAGGTGGAGTTGGAGGATGAGGAGGAGGAACAGGAGGAAGAGGAGGATGATGAGGAGGAAGAGGAGGAGGAGGAGGAGAAGGAGGAGGAGGAGGAGGAGGAGGAGCATGAGCAGGAGCAGGAGGAGCGGGAGCAGGAGGAGGAGGAGGAGGAGGAGGAGGAGGAGGAGGAGGTGGAGAAGGAGGTGGATGAGGAGGTGGAGGAGGAGGAGGTGGAGGAGGAGGAGGAGGAGGAGAGGAGACACTGGGATGGCTCGTGGTGGAGAGGCGCAGAATGCCATCACCATGTTCAACGGCGCCGAGATCAACGGCCAGAAGATCGAGGTCGACCCGTGGGTGAGGAAGGAGAAGGGCGCGTGAGGGCGAGGCCGACCCGTGAGCGCGCGCTCGGGCCCTCGCCCTGCCCCCGCCCCCCCCTCTCCCTCCCGCCCTCGCCCTGCAGTTTAGCTCATCGGGCAGTCGACGATCGCCCCTCGCCATCGCCAAAGAGCGCCTCGGGACCCCCGGAGATCGACGAAGATCGCGCCCCGAGGTGCCATGCCGCAGGATTTCTTGTCGTGCGTGCCTGCCGTGCTCCTCCTGCCCCTCCGTTCCCCTCCTCCGTGGATGCGCATCCCCTCCTCGTCGCATCACCAGGCGTGTCGGCAGGGCTGGTCCAGGCCCGTCGCTCCTCCCCGTTGGTGCTCCCGGAGTGGAGGGCCAAGCGAGAGGCGGAGGAAGAAGGGCTCTCACAGCGCGACCCTCGCGTACGCGCCGCGCACGTTCGTCTCTCGAGCTCCCCGTCGCGGATGGAGGGCATGTGCATGTCAAGATGCGGCTCTTGCATCGGCGCCGCGTGCATTCGTCTCACTGTCGGAAAGTGTGGCTTACAGTGAAGGCCCATGCCAAGAAACTCCCTGCTTGCCTCCAGGGTGCCCTGGGTTTCTTGGGTTCCGATGGTTCTGCCATGGAAAGCGTGACGTTCCCACCTTTTGAAAACATCAATGAACGTTCTGGGGTCCCAGGGCTTGGGTTTCTTGTGGACGGCTCCTTGTGGTCGGGGCCCCCACTGTACACACGCTGTCCACATCCCCGTCCCAAGGCGTCCACAGTCCGAGCCTCTCGAGGCCCTTCCTGGCACGCGGAGCGGGGCGACACCTTGTCCGCGCGAGTGGCACGGCGTGTCGCCGGGGCCGCCGCCGCGGCAAAGGTCCCCGTAGTTGCCAGCAGTCGCAGGGGCGTCGGCACCCTTCAACGGCGGGCTGTCGGTTGATGCTTCCTCCGCTTGTGCGGGCAGAGCTGTGACATTGTGCAACGGTTGCGCAGATGGCGGGCAGTCCCTTCTCATCATGAGGCTCTATCACAAGATTTCCGGGGGCTTCCTGGCCAGACATCCTGCTCGGTGCAAACTTTGGACGGATGGAAGGCGTCCCGTTTGCAAAACGGGCTCTTGATTGACGTTTCCTCGAGTGTCTAGTCGTATTGGAGTGGACTTGCGGCCAGTGCCGCCGACCCTGAACGACGACGACGAGGCCGACGACGATGACGACGACGAGGCCGACGACGACGAGGCCGACGACGACGACGACGAAGACGAGAGCTTTCGGGGGCCTCTTAGGGGGGAGTTTTTGGGCCTCTTTGGGGGCTCTTGGTGACCTGTTGGGAGCCTCGTGGGGCCCTCTTGGGGCTTCCTTGGGGTCTCTTGGGGGCCTCCTCGGGCCTCTTTTCGGGCTTCTTGGGGGCATCTGGGGGCATCTTGGGAGCCTCTCAGGCCGAAGGCTTGAAATGTTCGTTCGGGTCCCCCGTTTGGCCTCCATCTTGGAGCCGTCTTGGGGGCCTCTTGGGCTGTCTTGGAGGCATCTTGGGCGGTCTTGGGGCCCTCTTGGGTCGTTTTGGGGCCCTCTTGGAGGCCTCTTGGGCGATCTTGCGGGCCTCATAGGCTGTTTTGGAGCGGGGGCGCGCATGGACGTTGTCGTCAACTCGGGCTGTCGAGTTCGACGGCCGCGAGTCTCGGCCCCCCTCGCTCTTCGCCTCTGGGCGGCGGCGAGCCACGTGCATTTCGCGCGGCCGTGCGGCGGTGAAGCGCCGCTCTGCCGTCGCGCGTGGGCTAGTCCTGTGGCGCGTGTGCGGCCTCTGCATTGCCTCAGTAGCCGCCGCGCCTGCCGCCGCCGCCGACGCCTCCGCGGCGGCGCCCAGCCCTCCCGCGGGGGCGAGGCTGGGGCTTAGTTTTGCCCGTCCTCGTGCCCCTCGAACTCCTCCTCTCGTTGCGTAACTCTAACCCTACCTCTCCTTACCTTGATCGGCGCTCGAAGTCAGTCGACGCCTGAAAGCTCTGGCTCGCGGAGCATTCTCGCGTCGCTGCTGCCGCGCCTCATCGCAGCGGGCTCCTGCTCGCGTGGTTTCTTGCCATCTTCGGGCCGTGGCTTCGCGATGTGGGACTCCCGCGCTGCGTGGTGCATGCCGTTCTGGGCATTCAGGCAGAGCGCCCGCGCTGGCATGCTCTCCTTTTGGAAGCCTGGGATGTAGCCTCCCGCGCTCCACTCTCCGTTGCCTCGCGCCATGCTTCGGGCGGTGGTTGGTCTCGTCTTGCCCTGGGACCGGCCGCTCGCGGCAGCTTTGCTGCGGATGGGTTTCGCTGTGTTGCACCCTGGCGAACTGCTGGCTGCCCGCCGCTGCGACTTTCTCGCTACCTAGCAATATGCTGGAGGCCAGCGGCGTTGCCTCGCGCCATGCTTCGGGCGATGGTTGGTCTCGTCTTGCTCTGGGACTGGCTGCTCGCGGCAGCTCTGCTGCTGATGGGTTTCGCTATGTTACACCCTGGCGAACTGTGGCTGCCCGCCGCTGCGACCTTCTCGCTACCCAGCGATAGGTGGGAGGCCAGCGGCGATGCCTTCCTTGCCATCGGGGCGCCGAAGAACCGCCTGGCCTGTCCGACGCAGCTCGCCCGCTGCTCCGACAGGTCGTCGGTGGGGCCCACGGAATTGGTGTTCTAGCATTTTGGTTTTACCGATCCGCTTGCGCCCTTCGGGCAGAGTGGCCCCCGCGCTCGGTGGAACCGCCTGCTTTCGGCCTTGGGCGCCTGGCAATCCAGGGCGGCCCGCGTGCTGAACCTCGCCCCTGCTTGTTTGCGAGTCTCAGGGGCGACGGGCTTCTATGCGGCCACTGCAGGCGTTTCTTGCGTTTTCTCGCGCGGCCGCTGGCGCCAGGCCTCTAGCGCTGGGCGCTATCTCCAGGCCGCCGTCGCTTCGTCCTTCGCGCCCGCCCGCCCTTCCTGCGTTTACTCGTGCGCGCGTTGCGTGCTGCGCTGCCGCAGGCGATCGCCTTGTCGCCCCCTTTCCTGCCGTGGGCCCTTCTGCGTGGTCCACGCAACTTCCGGCCGCCCGCTAGAGCCTTGTCACTTCGCAAGTGCTTTGGGCATGGGCGTGGCTGGACGTGCTCGTCAGCGCGTAGGAGATTATCTCCTGAGCGGCGCTGCTTGGCCCGGGCGCGCGGCTGGGGGGCTCGGGCTTTTCGGGCCTCTCTCCGCGCGCGCCGGCCTCGGCCTCCGCGCAAAACCCGATCGCGAGCGCGGGGTGGGATATTTTTTTTTTGTTCTTCTCACCCCCTCGCGCCAGTTTGGGCTTTGCAGTTTCTCGTCCCGCCCCCCTCACTCCGCCCTCTTGTCCACCGAGGTTAGCGGTGCTGGGCGCGCTCGTCAGCGCGCGGGAGGTCACCTCCTGAGCGGGCCCGCTCGGCCCGCGCGCGCGGTCCGGGGGCTCGGGCCTTGCGGGCCCCCCTCCGCGCGCGCCGGACGCGGCCTCCGTTCGAAACCCGATCGCGGGCGCGAGGCCGGGGAACTTTTGTCCGTTCGGTCGCCCCTGGGAGCGCTCTTGGAGGCCTGTTGGGGAGATGTGAGAACCTCTTGAGCCGTCTGGAGGCTACTTTCGCGTCTTGGACCGATAATTCGGCGATTCGGGGCCTTCGAGGACCGCCTTGGGGGCCTCTTGGGGCACTCTTGCCGCATTTGGGGGCTTTTCTGGGCCCCGGAACCGCCTGGGGGGGGGCGCGCGTATGGGGGCGATTCACCCCCTGGGGCCCACCCCTTGGGCGACCCTCCGGGCGCCCCCCCCCGGCGGGGAAGGGATCAAATGTCGGGTTGGGAGGCGCGCTTAAGGAGGAGGGCCCAGGGAAAAGAGACGGGGGACGACAGAGACGACGAGGAGACGATGGAGACGGAGACGACGAGGAGACGACGGAGACGACGCGACGACGACGACGGCGACCAACGGAGTAACGTCTTCCACGCGCCGACAAGGGTCGGCGGATGAGATAAGATGGTGAGCGTATCATTTTCAAAGAGGTTTTCCCCAGAGTGGCAAGACCATGGAACGTTCGTTTTTCAAGTTGGCGTTTCCGGTGTTCGAACATGATGTATGTGCGAGGCACATAGCCAAGGAACCTGGAATGGTGTATTCCAGCATCGTTCATGCATTATAGTTTCACCCTGGTCCTCTTTATGCCCCTCTTCCCTGGACGCTTCCCTCTCTTGCCCTCTTGAGAAGAAAAGAGGAGGACAAGGAAAAAAGGAGGGGGAGGAGGAGGGGGAGGATGGGAAGAGGAGGAACACTATGCTGCTGATGATGCTGATGCTGATGCTGATGCTGATGCTGATGCTGATGATGATGATGATGATGATGATGATGATGATGATGATGATGATGATGAGGATGAGGATGACTCAGATGAGGAGGAGGATGGTGACGGTTATGGTAATGGTGATGCTGCTGCTGCTGCTGCTGATGATGATGATGATGATGATGATGATGATGGTCAGGGTGGTGATGCTGATGCTGATGCTGCTGATGCTGCTGCTGCTGATGACGGGGGTGCTTGGGAAGGCGATGGTGGTGCTGTTTTTGTCGTTGTTGGTGGTCATGCTAATGCTGATGCAGATGGTAATGGTGCTGAATATCATGATGATGTTGATGATGTCGATTAGGAGGATGATGCTGATGGCGCCGATGATGATGTTGATGATGATGATGTAGCTACGACTTGTGATGCTGATGATGATGCCGTTGGTGATGTTGTTGATGATGATGACGGTGATGATGATGGTGATCATGATGAAGTTGCGGGCAGTTCTGATTAGTCTGATTATGCTTACGATGCTGCTCTGATGCTGCTCAGATGATGCTTCGGCTGCTGCTGATGATGATTCTGATTATGATGATGATGATGATGATGATGATGATGATGATGATGATGATGATGATGATGATGATGATGATGATGATGATGATGATGATGATGATGAGGATGGTGTTGATGATGCTGATGAGGAGGAGGAGGAGGGGGAGGAGAAGGAGGAGGAGGAGGAAGAGAGAAGGAAGGAGAAATGAGGAAGGAGGGAGGAAGTAGGAAAGAGGAGACGAGAGATAAGAGGAGTGGATGAGAAACGAGGAGTCCTTCCTCCCCAAAACTTGTTCTCCTCATCCTCACCCCACCGTGGTCCTCGCCCTCCAGTTTTTGCCCCCCCCCCCCCCCGCGATGCGCCCTTCCAGAAGGGTGGAGTCTGTCGTTTTCTCTGCGAGCTGGGCTGGGACCCGGCGCGCGCCCGCGCTTCGCCGCACTGTCGGGGGGCCGCTCGCAATTGGCGAGCACTGATTGTACAAGTAATTGACAGCCAGCCAGCTGGTTCAATATATATGAAATATCAGTCCAGATCTCAGGTCCTCGTCGTCGACGCTATTCTCCTCGTTCCTCCGCCTCCTCCTTCTCCTCCCTCCTCCTGCTTCCCACGACTGCCGACCACAATCCGCTCAAAACCAGTCCTGGACCTTTCGCCAACCCTGTCCTGGCCCGTTGTCCGAGCCACGTTCGGCTCCGGTTCTTCCTCTTCCGCTTCTTCTTCTTCCTCCTACTCCTTGTCCTCCTCCTCTTCCTCCTCCGCCTCGTCCTCGTCCTCGTCCTCCGCCTCCTCCGCCTCCTCCTCGTCCTCTTGTTCCTTCTCCTCCTGTGCCTCCTCCTCCTCCGCCTCCTCCTTCTCCTACTTTTCCTCATCCTCCTTCGTAGCCTTTCTGGCCCAAGGCTTCGAGGCTCCGTGTGAACCAGTGGGTGCCGCTGCTCCGCGGCGGGTTTGCCCCCTGGCTGGAGCCAGGCGTGGCCCGCCCCACATCTCGCCTCTCCTGCCCGTGGCTCGGCCCGCGGTGGGCCTCAATCTTCTGTGAGCTCCGGGTCGAGCAGAGTCAGCTCTCGGGGGATCGGCCAGACCCATCGTGCGGCACGAGAGGTGCTCGCGCATGGCGCCGAGGTCCCCGCCGTGACGCAACGACGCTTCCTCTCGTTCTCCCAGGCGTGTGATGGCAGAGTGGCGGCGACCAGTGCCTGGCTTGACAGTCGTGCGAGTTTGTCCAGGGTCGGGAATGCAGTTGTGGAAAGAGTCGAACGTGGGCCAATCATTGCTTCCAGTGTGGAGCCGTCTTGGTCCGACGCCCCTCCCCGAAGACTCCTCCAGAAGCGACCACCTTCGGGCACCGAGCGCCGATCTCCTCCTCCTCCTCCTCCTCCTTCGATTCCGATGTTCAGGTGATCCGATGTGGACCGATGCTTGCATGGCGCTGTTGTGTATGCTGGCGCGTCCGATCCGATTCGATTTGGACTCGGTGCCTCAGCATCGTCTAACCGATCCCCATCCCTGCTGGGCCATGGCATCCCAACCCCACCAGCCCCCCCCCCTGTGCGGACAGGTCCCGCAAAGCCCGAAGGGAACAGCACCCATCCCCACCTGGGGGGGGTAAGGCGGCCAGTGGGGCCACGATCATGCCAGTGGGGATGGGGATCTGTGAAACGATGCTCAGGGTTTCCGAAGCAGCCCGGTCCGGCGCACGGTCCGATCCGATCCGTGTTCCCGATCCGATGCCCGCTGACTCTGGACAGGGGGCCCTCCCGAGCGAGGGGCGCCGCCGCTGCAGCAGGGCGGCAGGTCTGCGACCACTTGCGAGCCCTACCCCCACGGGTCCCATCGGCGCTGGGGTATCGGACAACCTCCGCTGGGGTTCATTTGGCTGCGGTCGTCCTTCATGAGCCCCTGCCGTTTTTTTCTTCCCCCCGAAATGTAGCCTGCAGGGCTCACGTGCGGTTGCCCAGCAGGGCAAGCCAGAGCGGTCCGAGTCCGAGGGGCGGAGCCGCCGCAGCAGGACCACTGGCCACCGCGATCCGATCCGACCCCGCCCCTATCAGCCGAAAATATCGGTGACCGAAGACGTGCCCGAAGCTGTTACCGAAAATGTAGTGTGACCGAGAATGTGACCGACATTGGACACCGTCTCGGCCTCGAACCCAAACACTTCGGCCGCACCCTGCAGCGCGGCCGGAACACCTCGGGCGCCGGCTTCGGCCACCCTCGGGCCGATCTTCGGCCACAGGTCCGGTCACGACGCCTCCCTGACAGAGGCCACCGCAATCCGCCGCCTCCTCCTCCTCCTCCTCCCTCTCCTCCTCCTCCTCCTCCTCCTCCTCCTCCTCCTCCTCCTCCTCCTCCTCCTCCTCCTCCTCCTCCTCCTCCTCCCTCCTCCTCCTCCTCCCTCCTCCTCCTCCTCCTCCTCCTCCTCCTCCTCCTCCTCCTCCTCCTCCTCCTCTACCTCCTCCTCCTCCTCCTCCTCCTCCTCCTCCTCCTCCTCCTCCTCCTCCTCAGGCCGATGCCGCCCGATGCCGGACACGGGGGCCCTCCCAAGGGGCGGCGGCATCGCAGCAGGGGCCGCGGGCTCCAGGGGCCTGCGCCCGCCCCTCTCGCCGCGCGGCAGCCCCGCGGCAGCAGCCGGGCCTCTCCCTCGCGGAGGAGGGCCCGCAGGGGCAGCCTCCAGGGTCAAGCAGTGGCGAAGCGTCCTGGCTCGCCTACTAGGCCCACCGAAGAAGCTCCCAAGAACCTTTTGATGTCTGCACGACGTGTTCTCAGAACCTTTCTGGCTGAGGCTGTCCTGTTTTGATCCATCGGGCCGATGTTCCACGATCATTGTCTTTGTTCTCAGAACATTTTTGGGTTCTAGGAACGCTTCGCGGCAGACCTATCGGAATGCCAGGACGGTCGGTCCCTCCTGTTCAACAGGGGGGCGGGGGGTGATGCGGCGGGGAACCTTTTTTCAGCCTGCCGAGGCTCAGAGGAGGAGAAGGTACCCACGCCGCCACCCTTCGCCCGTTCTCCGCTTTGTCGCCCTCCTGGCAGGCTCCCGTCGCCGCCTCTGAACTCGCCTCGAGACTCTGCTCAGACCGCACGCCAGGGAGAGGTCTGGGGAGCAGCGGCATCGGCACCTGCTGGTTCCTCCAGGGATGCGGCCGGGAGCTTCCGGCTCCGCCTGCCGAGGCGGCGGCCCTGGCGACACGCTGTGCCGCTGTGCCCTGCCAGCGAACAGCGTGCTGCTCCGCTCCGCGGGCCCCCCTCTCAAAAAAAATCGGTGGTCCCCCCCAGAAGATTCTTCGGTCCCGCCAAAACAAAAATCTTTGGTCCCGGCGTCTCTCGTGTCTCACGCCGGCTCCGTGAGATGGAGCGGCGCAGTCAGGAGGCCGGGAGAGGCTCGGGACGTCGATCCTCGCCGTCCCGAGTTTCTCCCAGGCATCGGCGGTCGATGCCTGGGAGCTGGGCCGCTCTGGCGCGCCGCGCCGAGGCGTGGTGGGCCAGAAGTGGCGGCACGAGGCGCTAACCAAACGTTCCTGACCGCAGGCTCCCAGGGGGATGCATCGACCTCGAATCGACCATTCATCGCTTTAGCGCCGCGCACATTCGTCCGAAACAATTCTTGACGCCTTGGCCGACAATTCTTTGGCTGCGGCCACCCTGGTGCTCACGCAGTTGTCCGGGGTTCGGGCTCATGCTTTAATTCTACGGATTCCGACCCTGGTCGTTGGTCGTCGTTTATCCCGACCTCCTGGTGCTCGACGCCCTGCACACTTGCACGCTGGCAGTCCGACTCAGTCTCAGTCACCCCTGCCACCAGCCCGCCGCTGGGCCGCCGCGTGAGGCCTCGGCCAGCTGCGTTAGACGCGGCCTGCCCCCGCTGCCTTCGCTTAATTCGTCGCTGCGTAGCCCGCTTTGACCCGACTCGCCGCCGGCGCGCTCGCCCGCGGCCGCTGACTAAAAAAGTATCCCCACCAGCGCCCTGACCTCTGGCGCCCTGTGGCGACAAGGTCCAATTCACGTGCCTGGTGATTCAGCTCCCATGGTACTCGCACGTTTGCAGCTTCCTAGCAGCCCCTGCAGCTTGCAGTCCCCACCCTTGGCGCAGCTCAGCCCCAGCGCAGCTGCTTCCCCTGGCGGTAGGCCTTGTCTAGCTCGGCGCGCGCGGTGGCAATTAGGTTCGCTCGTAGCCCGAGCCAGCTCTGCTTCTGCTGCCAACGCCTTCGCCTGCGGCCGCTACAAAAACAATTCTCACCAGCAGTAGCCTGTTTGCTGCGACCTTTGACGGCGTCCGGCATCTCCCGGTGCGCTCGCGATCAAAAGAAGTATCCCCACCAGTCCATCCAGAAAACCAGGGCGAGTAGAAACGACGCCCCGGCGAGTAGAGGCGATCAGGGAAGTGAAGGGGCAAAGAGGGGGGGGCAGCCGTTATCGTTCGCAGGAGGAGGAGGAGGAGGAAGAAAAGGAGGATGGATGAGGGAGGGCGGAGGATGATGAGGAATTTGCAGATGATGATGATGATGATGATGATGATGATGATGATGGTGATGATGATGATGATGATGCTGATGATGATGATGCTGATGATGATGATGTTGATGATGATGACGATGATGCTGATGGTGATGATGCTGATGATGATGACGATGATGATGATGGTGGTGGTGGTGATGATGATGATGCTGATGATGATGATGGTGATGCTGATGATGATGATGATGATGACGAGGAGGAGGAGGAGGAGGAGGAGGGATTCTTCGAGCGACGACGAGTGCCTCTGGCCTGAGGAGGAACATGGCGAACTCGAAGGCCTCTTGGGGCGTCTTGGGGGCCTCTTGGCGGTCCGGGGGGCCTTCTAGGCGCCTCGGGGAATCTCGGGGGTCTCGTGGGAGCCTCTTGGACGCCCCTCCTGGGCGCCTCTTGGGGCGCTCTTGGGAGCCTTGGGGACGCTCTTGGAGCCATGTTGGAGTACATCGGTCAAAACAGGGAGGAGCTTCAATTAGCCTCGCCCTGTCGAGAGTGCCTCAAATCGCTTCTTGGACCCCTCTTGGAGCGCTCTTGGACCCCTCTTGGAGCGCTCTTGGGGCGCTCTTGGGCGCTCTTGGGGCCGTCTTGGGGCTCTCTTCGGCCTCTCTTGGGGCCGTCTTGGGCCGTCTTGGAGCGATCTTGAGGCCTCGGAAGGCCATCGAAAGCAAAAGGCGAGAAGGCCAACTTCATTTATTTTCCGTAGGTTATGGATGGATGTAGGCCTCTTGGGGGCCTCTGGAGCCGTCTTGGAGCGGTCTTGGGGCCTCTTGGAGCATCTTGGGAGCCATCTTGAACCATGGTCATCTTGGGCTCTCCGAGGCGCTCTTGGAGCCATCTTGGGCCATCTTGGACGCTCTACTGGGTCGCGGCCCCCCCCGTCCAGGTCCAGGGGGGAGGTAGGGGGAGGGGTAAACGCCTCCCCGAAGGGGAAGAAGGGTGTTGGAAGAGGAAGCGCCCTATACCACCTATGCCCAGAGGGCTGGGATTGCAACAGCTTCGCGGATGGAGGGCGGGCCGTTTTCAAAATGTGGCTCTCGCCTTAGCGCCGCGCGCATTTGTTTGACGAGAATTGGAGAGTTTCACGGGTTGAGGGTGGCTCCTTTTCAAAATGTGGTTCTCGCCTTAGCGCCGCGCACATCCTCTTTGACCAAATCCCAGAGTTTCGCGGATTCGCATGGCCAGCGGACCTAAGAAAGAGCGCGCCCGTCGCGACTGGAATAAGAAAAGGGAGGCCCCAGCTTCAAGCTACCCCCCCCCTTCCTTCCAAAAGGGGGGGGCTTCCGAAGTTACCCCCCCCTTCCCTGTCGTAAGGCTGTCTAAGCTGGGGGGGCTCTGGCTCAAGGGGGGGGGGGCTTCGAAGCTCCCCCCCCTCCCCCCTCTTTTGGAGCAGAAGGTGAGCCCGGGCTTACCTTTCAAAGGGGGGGGGCTTCGCAAGCTACCCCCCCCTCCTTCCATTTTTGGCTTGGACACAGGGGGTGGCGGCTTCAAGCTATCTCCCCCTCTGTGCAAAGGGGGGGGGCTTCCGAAGCTACCTCCTCCCCCCCTCCATTCCGGGGCTCTGGCAAAATGCCGGAATCCCTGACGACAGGTGCGCACCGCAGCGCTAGAGAACGAATTGGAGAATGACGTCGACCCCTGGTTCGTTTTCTTGTTTTCTTGTTTTCTCGGCCCCTGGTTCGTAGTCTCGTTTTCTTGGGCCCTGCTTCGTTGTCTTGTGTTCTCGTTTTCTTGTTTTTGTTGTTTTCTCGTGTTTTCGGCTCCTGGGTCGCGGTCTCGTTTTCTATGATCCTGGTTCGCGTTCTCGTTTTCTCGTTTACTCGGCGCCTGGGTCGTGGTCTAGTTTTCTCGGACCCTGCTTCGTTTTTTGTTTTCTCGGCCCCTGGCTCGTGGTCTCCTTTTCTCGGACGCTGGTTAGTACTCTCGTTTTCTCGTTATCTCGCCCCCCAGGTGGTGGTCGTGTATTCTCTGACCCTGCTTCGTGTTCTCGTTTCTTCATTTTCTCGGCTTCTGGGTCGTGGTCTCGCTTTCTCGAACCAAGCGTTTTTTGGTGATCTCGGCCCCTGGGTCGTGGTTTCCTCGGACCCTGGTTCGTTTTCTCTTTTTCTCGTTTTCTCGGCCCCTGGGTCGTGGGTCGTTTTCTTGTTTTCTCATTTCCTCGGCTCCTGGGTCGTGGTCTCGTTTTCTCGGGGCCTGCTTCGTTTTCTCGTTTTTTTTTTTTTTTCCTAGGCCCCTTGGTCGTGGTTTCGTTTTCTCTGTTCCGGCTCGTTCTCGTTTTCTTGTGTTCTCGGCCTTTGGGTCGTAGTTTCGTTTTCTCGGGCCTTGATTCCTTTTATCGTTTTCTTGTTTTTTTGGCCCCTGGTCGTGGTCGTGTTTTCTCGGACCCTGGTTCGTTTTCGCGTTTTCTGTGCTCGTGGGTCATGGTCTCGTTTGCTCGGACTTTGGTTTGGTTTCTTGTTTTCTCGTGTTCTCGGCCCCGGTCGTGGTCTCGTTTTCTCGGACCCTTGTTCGTTGTTTTGTTTTCTCGCTTTCTCGGCTTTCGTTTTTTGTGTTGTTTTTTCGGGCCCTGGTTCGTGATCTCGTTTTCTTGTTTTCTCGGCCCCTGGGTCGTGGTGTCAAATCTCCTCGGACCCTTGTTAATTGCAACGTTTTCTCGTGTTCTCGGCCCCTGGGTCGTGGTCTCGTTTTCTCTGACCCTGGTTCGTTTTTTGTTTTCTCGGCCCCTGGGTCGTGGTCTCCTTTTCTCTGACCCTGGTTTGGTTTCTCGTGTTCTCCGTATCTCGGCCCCTGGATTGTGTTTCTGTTTTCTCTGACCCTGGTTTGTTTCCTCGTCTTCTCGTTTTCTTGGCCCCTGGGTCGGGGTCTCGTGTTCTCCGGCCCCGGTTTGTTTTCTCGTTTTCTCTTTGTCTCGGCCCCTGGGTTGTTGTTTCGTTTTCTCGGCACCTTTTCCTTTGTCTTGTTTTCTTGTTTTGTCGGCCCCTGTGTTGTGGTCTCGTTTTCTCTGACCCTGATTCGTTGTCTTGCTTTCTTGTCTTATCGTCCCCTGGGTCGTGGTCTTTTTTCTCGGACCCTGGTTCGTTTTCTCGTTTTCTTGTTTTCTCGGCCCCTGGCTCGGACCCTGGTTTGTTTGATCGTTTTCTACTTTTTTCTGCCCCTGTTTCGTGGTCTCGTTTTCTCTGGCCTTGGATCGTGTTCTCGTTTCTTGTTTTCTCGGCTCCTGGGTCGTGGTCTTCTTTTCTTTGACCCTGGTTCGTTTTCTCGCTTTCTCGGCCCATGGGTCGTGGTTTGGTTTTCTGGGGCCATGGTTCGTTTTTTTTTTTTTTTTTTTTTTTTTTTTTTTTTTTTTTTTTTTTTTTTTTTTTCTCGGACCCTGCTTCGTTTCTTCGTTTTCTCAGCCCCGGGGCCGTGGTCTCGTTTTCTCTGCCCCTGTGTCGTGGTCTCGTTTTCTCTAGCCCTGGTTCGTGTTCTCGTTTCTTGTTTTCTCGGCGTCTGGGTCGTGGTCCCGTTTTCTCGGACCCTGGTTCGTTTTCTCGTTGTCTCGTTTTCTCGGCCCCTGGGTCGCGGTTTCGTTTTCTCGGACGCTGGTTTGTTTTCTCGTTGCCTCGTTTTCTCGGCCCCTGGTTCGTAGTCTCGTTTTCTCGGGCCCTGATTCCTTTTTTCGTTTTCTCGTTTTCTCGGCTCCTGGGTCGTGATCTTTCTAGGACCGACATTCGCGTTTTCTCGGCCTGGATCGTGGTCTCGTTTGCTGGGGCCTTGGTTTGTTTTGTAGTCTTCTCCTGTTCTCGGCCCCTGGGTCGTTATCGTGTTTTCTCGGACCCTGGTTCTTTGTCTCGTTTTCTCGTTTTCTTGGCTTCTGGGTTTTTGTTTTGTTTTCTCAGGCCCTGGTTCGTTTTCTCGTTTTTCTCGTTTTCTCGGCCCTTGGGTTGTGATCTCACTTTCTCGGGCCCTGGTTCGTTTTCTCGTTGTCTCGTTTTCTCGGACCCTGGGTCGTGGTTTCCTTTTTCTCGGGCACTGGTTTGTTTTCTCGTTATCTCGTTTTGTCGGCCCCTGGGTCGTGGTTTCGTTTTCTCGGACCCTGGTTCGTTTTCGCGTTTTCTCGGCCCCTGGGTCGTGTCCGCGTTTTCTCTGACCCTGGTCCGTTTTTTTGGACCCTGGTTCGTTTTCTCGTTGTCTCGGCCCTTGGCCGTGGTCTCGTTTTCTCGGACCCTGCTTCGTTTCTTCGTTTTCTCAGCCCCTGGGTCGTGGTCTCGTTTTCTCGGCCCCTGGCTCGGACCCTGGTTTGTTTGATCGTTTTCTAGTTTTTTCTGCCCCTTTGGTCGTGGTCTCGTTTTCTCGGACCCCGTTTTGTTTTCTCGTGTTCGTGTTTTCTCGGCTCCTGGGTCGTGGTCTTCTTTTTTTGACCCTGGTTCGGTTTCTCGCTTTCTCTGCCCCTGGGTCGTGATTTGGTTTTCTCGGGCCATGGTTCGTTTTCTTGTTTTCTCGTTTTCTCTGCCCCTGGGTCGTGTTCTCGTTTTTTTTTGACCCTGGTTCGTTTTCTCGTTTTCTCTGCCCCTGTGTCGTGGTCCCATTTTCTCTGGCCCTGGTTCGTGTTCTCGTTTCTTGTTTTCTCGGCGTCTGGGTCGTGGTCCAGTTTTCTCGGGCCCTTGTCCTTTTCCTCGTTGTCTCGTTTTCTCGGCCCCTGGGTCGCGGTTTCGTTTTCTCGGACGCTGGTTTGTTTTCTCGTTGCTTCGTTTTCTCGGCCCCTAGTTCGTAGTCTCGTTTTCTCGGGCCCTGATTCCTTTTTTCGTTTTCTCGTTTTCTCGGCTCCTGGGTCGTGATCTTTCTAGGACCGGTATTCGCGTTTTCTCGGCCTGGATCGTGGTCTCGTTTGCTCGGACCTTGGTTTGTTTTATTGTCTTCTCCTGTTCTCGGCCCCTGGGGTTATCGTGTTTTCTCGGACCCTGGTTCTTTGTCTCGTTTTCTCGTTTTCTTGGCTTCTGGGTTTTTGTTTTGTTTTCTCAGGCCCTGGTTCGTTTTCTCGTTTTTCTCGTTTTCTCGGCCCTTGGGTTGTGATCTCACTTTCTCGGGCCCTGGTTCGTTTTCTCGTTGTCTCGTTTTCTCGGACCCTGGGTCGTGGTTTCCTTTTCTCGGGCACTGGTTTGTTTTCTCGTTATCTCGTTTTGTCGGCCCCTGGGTCGTGGTTTCGTTTTCTCGGACCCTGGTTCGTTTTCGCGTTTTCTCGGCCCCTGGGTCGTGGTCGCGTTTTCTCTGACCCTGGTCCTTTTTTGGGACCTTGGTTAATTTTCTCGTTTTCTCGGCCCCTGGGCCGTGGTCTCGTTTTCTCGGACCCTGCTTTGTTTCTTCGTTTTCTCAGCCCCTGGGTCGTGGTCTCGTTTTCTCTGACCCCGTGTCGTCGTCGTCGTCGTCGTCGTCGTCGGTCGTGCGTCGTCCGTCGTCCGTCGCCGTCTTCGTATGACCTCGTCCTCGTCGTGACGACCACGACGAGGTCATGCGAAGACGGCGACAATGACGGCGACGGCGGCGACAATGACGACGAGGACGACGACGGCGTCGTACGAAGACGTCGGAAACGACGGCGACGGCAACGACGACGGCGACGGGGGAGGATCGTCCGGCAGGGGGAGTTCAAGGGAGGGGGTGGTAGCTTCCAGCAGGGGGGTTCAAAGGGGGGGGTAGCTAAGCCCTCCCCCTTTGGAAAGTGGGGGAAGGGGGGAGCTTCCGGAGCGGCAGAAGGGGGGGAGGGGGAGGAGCAGCTTCTGGGGGGGGGGACAAAAAAGAGGGGAGGAGGGGGGGGCTTCCGGCAGAGGGGGGCCAAGGAGGGGGGGAGGGGCTAAGCCCCCCCCCCCCCCCCCTTTGGAAAGGGGGGAGGGGGGGGGTAGCTTCCAACCGCCGAAAGGGGGGGGGGGGTAGCTTCCAGTGGCGGACGAAAACAGGGAGGGGGAGGTAGCTTCCAGCAGGGGGGGTTCAAGGGAGGGGGGGGGTAGCTAAGGGGGGACCCCCCCCCTTTGCTCCGTCACTGTGGGCGCGCTCTCGCGGACCTAACGTAGCAGAACATGTGTTTTTGGAGCGACTCAGCAATGTCAAGACGCAACACTTACGTTTGCGGTGATGAAGTCCCAGGAATAGCGTCCTGGCGCGATTCAGGTCGTCAAGACGCAACAGTCAGGTTGGTTCGTGGCGTTGGAGTCGAGAGAATGGTGTTTTGGCACACTTCAGGATCTTCAAACGGTTGTCCCCCAACGGGGCATTTCCCTCAGTGGAAATGAATCCTTGTAGGGGCCTGTGACTTGGACGGAGGGTTTATTCCAACATCGTTGATGAGTCTTGTGTTTGCACTTGTCCTCCTCCTCCTTCTCCTCCTTCTCCTCCTCCTCCTCCTCCTCCCTCCCTTCGTGTGGTCTTGGCCACGGTCCCCGAACGGTCAGTACACTCGTGTGGGGACGGCGAGGACAGCCATCCAATGCTGTCCTAGAGAATCGCTGTCGCTCGATACGACATCCGGACATTCTTCTCTGGGCTGCTGCTTCAGACCTCAGGGTCGGCCCAAGGAGCCGTCCTGGGGTGCGCTCTGGCCAGAACCCGGGGCGTGGCGGCGATGGCGCTCGTGGAGGCCCGAGAAGACCCCCAAAGACATCCCGAGACCTCGGTCTTTGATCCCTCTCCTCCTCCTGCTCCTCCTTCTCGTGGATCTTCCTTTTCATCCTCCTCCTGCTTCTCCTTCTTCTGGATCCCCCTCCTTTCCTCCTGCTCTCCTCCTCCACCACTACCTCCTCCTGCTCCCTCCCTTCTTCTTCTTCTTCTTCCTCCTCCTCCTCCTCCTCCTCCTCCTCCATGTCGCACTCCGAGGCCGGCCGAAAGGGTGGGGCCGGACGTTTCGCTTCAGACTTCCGCAGATTGCATGGTCCTGAAGCTTAGAGTTTGCAACCGTTTCAGGGATGGAGGGCGGCCCGCTTTCAAAATGTTGCTCTCGCCTGGGCGTTGCGCGCATTCGGATTTCAACAATTGCAAGAACTTCGCGGATGGAGGGCGGCCAGCTTTCAAAATGCAGCTCTCGCCTCAGCGCCGCGCACATTCGTCTTGAACAGTTTCAAGAGTTTCGCGGATGGAGGGCGGGCCGTTTTCAAAATGTGGCTCTCGCCCTCGCGCCACGCACATCTTCTAAACCATTGCAAGAGTTTCGCGGTTGGGGTGCGGTTCCTTTTCAACATGTGGCTCTCGTATTAGCGCCTCGCACGATTTCATGTATGGAGGGCAGCTCCTTTTCAAAATGTGCTCTCAATATAGCGCTGCGCAAATTCGTCTCAATTAAGAGTTTGCCGCAGTTTCAAGGATTCTCATGGTTAACGTCCCAGACATTGTGTTTTGGCACGATGTCGGAATGCCAGGGCGCAACAGTCACGTTGATTCGCGGTGCTGAGATCCGGGTGTGGTGCTTTGGCACGATTCAGGGTCGTCAAGACGCAGCAAAACCGGTGATTCGCGGTGTTGGAGTCCCAGGAATGGTGTTTGGCAAGATGCAGGATCGTCAAGACACAACAGTCAGTTTGGTTCGTGGCGTTGAAGTCCAAGCAATGGCGTTCTTGCACAATTCTGGATTTTTGAATGATTGTCTTCCAACGGGACATTTCCCTCAGTGAGAATGAATCCTTGTACGGGCCGGTTCAGAGGGAGCTTGGAGGGAGAGTTTATTGCAATACCGTTGATGAGTCTTGAGTTTGCATTGGTTTCCCTCTTCCTCTTCCTCCTACCTCCCCGAAAATATAGTCAACATCTGTTCTCGGACCCTTCCAGGGGTCAAACCTGCCAAGTTTCTCACTCTGGGACGACTTCCCCAGTGGCCGAAGATGGCGAAACCTTCGAACCTCGTCGTCGTCGTCGTCGTCGTCGTCCTCCCTCCTGCTGCCTCCGTCGCGGCCGCGGCTCAGGTGGCGAGGGTGCCCCTGTCCAGCGTCGACGAGCTGGTGGGCGCGCTGATCCCTGGCGGGCCCCCGAGGAGGAGGAGGAGGAGGAGGAGGAGGAGGAGGAGGAGGAGGACGAGGAGGACGAGGATGGCGACGATGACAACGACGGTGACTATGACGATGACGACGACGATGACCATGACGATGACGATGATGACGATGCTGATGATAAGTATGATAATGATGATGGTGATGATGATGATGATGATGATTGTGATGATGATGACGATGGTGGTGGTGGTCATCGTGATTATGATGGTGCTGGCGATGATGATGATGATTATGATGATGATGATGATGATGACTCTGGTGGTGATGATGATGATGATAACGACGACGATGACGTTGGCGAACATGGCAGCAACGGGGCTCGTGTTAATTATGGTGGTGACTCGGAGGGGAGAGAGGGAGATGATAATGAAAATGATTATGATGGTGGTGATGGTGATTGTAACTATGTGGCTGGTACCTATGATGATGAGGATGTGGATGACCTGGTTGATGACTATCCGGTTGTTGTAATTGATGAGGGTGGTGAGGTTGATGTTGCGGTTGCTATTGAGGATGGTTTAAGTGATGCCTGCAATGATGATGACGATGATGAGAAGGAGGAGGCGGTCATGGAGGGCGATGGGTCGTCGTTGTCGTCGTAATAGTAGTAGTAGTAGTAGTAGTAGTAGTAGTAGTAGTAGTAGTAGTAGTAGTAGTAGTAGTAGTAGTAGTAGCAGACGCCGTCGTCGTCGTCGTCGTAGTAGTGGTTGTAGTAGTACTTGTAGGTGTAGTCGTAGTAGCAGCGGCAGCAGCAACAGCAGCAGCAGCAGCAGCAGCAGCAGTAGTAGTAGTAATAGTAGTAGTAGTAGTAGTAGTGGTAGTAGTAGTAGTCGTCGTCGTCGTCGTCGTCGTCGTCGTCGTCGTCGTCGTCGTCGTCGTCGTCGTCGTCGTAGTCGTAGTGGTAGGCGTAGTAGTAGTCGTAGTAGTCGTAATATTAGTAGCAGTAGTAGTAGTAGTAGTAGTAGTAGTAGTAGTAGTAGTAGTAGTAGTAGTAGTAGTAGTAGTAGTAGTAGTAGTAGTAGTAGTAGTAGTAGTAAGAGTAGTAGTAGTAGTCGTAGTAGTAGTAGCCGTAGTCGTAGATGTAGTCGTAGTAGTAGTAGTAGCGTAGTAGTAGTAGGTAGTAGTAGTAGTAGTAGTAGTAGTAGTAGTAGTAGTATAGTAGTAGTAGTAGTAGTAGTAGTAGTCGTAGTAGTAGTAGTAAGTAGTTAGTAGTCGTAGTAGTAGTAGTAGTAGTAGTGTAGTAGTAGTAGTCCTAGTAGTAGTAGTTAGAAGTCGTACTTGTAGTCGCAGTATATAGTAGTAGTAGTAGTTAGTAGTAGTAGTAGTAGTAGTAGTAGTAGTAGTAGTAGTAGTAGTAGTAGTAGTAGTAGTAGTAGTAGTAGTAGTAGTAGTAGTAGTAGTAGTAGTAGTAGTAGTAGTAGTAGTAGTAGTAGTAGTAGTAGTAGTAGTAGTAGTAGTAGTAGTAGTAGTAGTAGTAGTAGTAGTAGTAGTAGTAGTAGTAGTAGTAGTAGTAGTAGTAGTAGTAGTAGTAGTAGTAGTAGTGTAGTTAGTAGTTGTAGTCGTAGTCGCCGTAGTAGTAGTAGTAGTAGTAGTAGTAGTAGTAGTAGTAGTAGTAGTAGTAGTAGTAGTAGTAGTAGTAGTAGTAGTAGTAGTAGTAGTAGTAGTAGTAGTAGTAGTAGTAGTAGTAGTAGTAGTAGTAGTAGTAGTAGTAGTAGTAGTAGTAGTAGTAGTAGTTGTAGTGGTGGTAGTAGTAGTAGTAGTAGCAGCAGCAGCAGTAGTAATAATACTAGTCGTCGCACTTGTCGTTGTCGTGGCTGTATTAGTAGTACTAGCCGCCGCAGGGGCCGACGTCACCACCGATGGGTTGCTTTTGCAGCTGGCGGACGAGGACCCCCCCCCCCGCGACCGCAGGCCCGCCGCCGAACCGCGGCCCCTGCTGCTCCTCGTCATCATTGCCGTGACCGTTATCACCATTGGCCTCCTCGTCCTCCTCACTACCGTCATCAGGGTCATCATCACCATCGCCCCACCCTCACCATCATCACACTCATCACCATCATCACCATCATCACCACCAACGCACTCATCACCACCACCATCATTATCATCACAATCACCACCACCAGCATCATCATCACCATCACCATCACCATCGCCACCATCCCCACCATCATCATTACCACCATCACCATCAGCATCATCGCCACCATCATCACCATCATCATCATCATCAGCATCATCATCATCATCAACATCAGCATCATCATCATCATCATCACCGTCGTCATCATCAGTATCAGCATCATCATCATCATCATCATCATCATCATCATCGTCATAATCATCGCCATCTCCATCAGCACCATCAGGACCATCGTCGTTATCATCACCATCATCCCTCTCCTTCTCGTTATCATCCTCCGTATCCTCTGGCGCCTGCCGGGGATCAGTGCTCCCAACAGCCCGTTGACGCTATGCAGGGGACACCCTTGCCCCCCTAGCCCGCGACGCGGCGGAGGCAGAGGAGGAGGTTTGCTGCGTGTGCTGACTACATGGGGCAGGGTCCTGGCCCCCTCTCCTCGGAGAAGCGGCCTGCTTATGCAGGATCCTCGAAAAAGCCCTCAAACCGTTCAGGGTCACCCCTCTCCTTCAGGGTCCGAGCGAATTCCCAAGCCGCAGAGGGGGACTCAAAACCATGCAGCTGGGCGACCAGTCGATCGTCAAGGAGCGGCACAGCAGTGCCGTACCTGACCACACTGGCCGCAGGAGCATCTGACGGAGACTCCACCTCCTGCCTCCTGCCGCCCCGAGCCTCCTGCGAGGGAGGGGAAGCGGCCCGTCCAGGCCTCGATGTCGGCACCTGACGGGGCGCGGACGTCCACGATCCTCGCCTTCAGGCGCCCTGGCATCAGACTTCGATGGAGGAGGGAACGCTGAGTCCGCAGGCATGGCGCATCCCTTCCACGGCACACCCCGTCCAGCCCCTCACCCGACCGAGCATTCTTGTGCACCGAAGACCCGCAGATTTCGAGTGAAAGTTGAGCGCTCATGGCAGCCCCACACAGTCCTGGATATCTAGACCCCGAGGCAACACCAGCAGCAGCAGGAGGGGCCAGAGGAGGGGGCGGCGGCGGCGGAGGCGGCATGAGCGAGGAATACGAGGCAGCCACCACCGCAGGGACCACCCCGGGAACTCCCTCGAAGGGCTGAACGCCCTCCTCCTTGGCCGCTTCGGCCAGCTCTCCCCAGACATCCGAGTTAAGCTCGAAACTGAGATCCGAGGTCCCAACAGGCAGAGCAGGAGGAGGAAGAGAATGAGGAGGATACGTTCCCAGCTCCCGTAGTGCCCCGTCCAGCGCCTTGGTCTCATGAGCCCATCACGCAATCGTTTGTCGGTCCCGGCCCTTGCACACACTTTACATAATGCAAGCCGTACTTCAGGCGAGCCACACACAGAGGAGCCTGACTGCTCTCCTCCGTCTGGTGCGGCATCAAGTCGCCCGCCGGTAGTTCCAGACCTGGCCGCATCGGCTACGCTCGAGGATGGTGATGATGATGACGATGCTGATGATGATGCTGATGATGCTGCTGCTGATGATGCTTATGATGATTATGCTGCTGCTGCTGATGATGGTGATGGTGATGATGATGATGATGATGCTGATGATGATGCTGATGATGATGCTGATGATGATGATGCTGATGATGATGACGATGATGATGCTGATGCTGATGCTGCTGATGATGATGCTGATGATGATGCTGCTGATGATGATGATGCTGATGACGATGATGATGATGATGATGATGATGATGATGATGATGATGAGGATGATGATGATGATGATGATGCTGATGATGTGATGATGATGATGATGATGATGATGATGATGGTGATGATGATGCTGCTGCTGCTGCTGCTGCTGATGATGATGATGATGATGATGATGATGATGATGATGATGATGATGATGATGATGATGATGATGATGATGATGGAGGAGGAGGAGGAGGAGGAGGAGGAGGAGGAGGGAGGAGGAGGCGGAGGGGAAACGGACGGGACGACGACCGCGAAAAGGTTCGAGGAGGAGGAAGAGGGATGGAGTATGAAGAGTAGGAGGAGGAGGAGGAGGAGGAGGAGGAGAGAGGAGGAGGAGGAGGAGGAGGGGAGGAGGAGGAGAGGAGGAGGAGGAGGAGGAGGAGGAGGACGAGGAGGAGGAGGAGGAGGAGGAGGAGGAGGAGGAGGAGGAGGACGCGAGGAGGAGGAGGGAGAGGAGGAGGAGGAGGAGGACGCGGCGGAGGAGACGCGGAGGAGGAGAGAGGAGGAGGAGGAGGAGGAGGGAGGAGGAGGAGGAGGAAGGGAGGGAGGAGGAGGAGGGGAGGAGGAGGAGGAGGAGGAGGAGGAGGAGAATGTGTTTCGCCTTGTGTGGCCTCGGGTGCCAGCTTCGGGTCCCAGGGCCTTCAGATAATACCTTCGGGGTGGCACGCCAGCCAGGTTGGGTGTCGAAAGAGGCCAAGGACACACTTTTCATCTTTTGGAAGGAGGGGGGGGAGAGAAGGACGAGGAGGAGGAGGAGGAGGAGGAGGAGGAGGAGGAGGAGGAGGAGGAGGAGGAGGAGGAGGAGGAGGAGTTGGAGGAGGAGGAGAGGGAGGAGGTTGACCAGAGTAGGCCCAGGATGCATCAACGATGCTGCAACGATCATCAGTTCCTTCAAGGATTCTCTCCCACTGTGGGAAGTGCCCTCCCTGAATGACGAGCGCCCGCTGGGCCTGCCACCCAGACAGGACCTCATTTAGTCAGGGATCCACCCTTTTTCCTTCCAGCTCGCAGGGACGGACGCAGTGGGATGATAACCTTCGAGATAGTGTCTGGCGACAGCCTCGTCTTGAAAAAGATCTGCCCTCCATCCGTGCGAGTGCTGCACAGCTTCAGAGTTCGCGTCGTGATCTCTGCGGAAGGCTCAAGCGAGGGACCCATTTTGAAAGGGAGCCTCTCTCCCCCGTCAAACTGTTGTGCACTTTTGGCACATCGGATGATTGAGCGTCTCAGACGAGATCCGATTTGTAAAAACGAGCCGACATCTATATTTGTATATGTTGGCTGTTTGTTTCAACTCGTGTGTGCGTCTGGAGAGAGAGAGAGAGAGAGAGAGAAAAAAAGAGTGAGAAATACAACGCATTGCTCCGACGGGATGGCCCCGCATGATTTTTCACCAAAACGAACGTGAACGTAATCTTCATTGTCATCCTGCTGAATGCCGAGGCTCTCCCCCTGTTTTCTCACCGCCCTTTTTCTTGGCCGCCCCAGCGAACGCCCTCCTCTCGCCCCTTGCTTGTTCTGCCTCCGCCCACTCCCACATCCACCTATTCCCCCGCCTGTCTCTGGCAAGGGTGCGCAAGTTGGTTTTCCTCGGCGACGTCGCCGCCTCTGTCAGCGCGCGCGTGTTTTCCGATGGCCGGATCGCGAGGCCGTTGAGACAAACCCGCGGGCT
>CAUYUJ010014599.1:184349-214349 GCA_963575745.1 Prorocentrum cordatum
GGGGAGGAGCTTCCAGCAGCGGTGCAACAATGGCTGCAGTGGCGCTGGGAGTGCGTCGTCCTCCCGAGAACTGGCTACCGATGTTTAGACGAGCTGCGAGCTGCATGGCATAAAGAGTTGGATGAGGCGATCCTTGGGAGGGAGCCGTCCACGACTGAGGCTCCGAACGCTGACATAGGCCCGCTGCTGACGCGATCTGTGTGCGCTGCTGGGGCCTCGTCCGCAGCGAACGAAAATATCGGACCTGTCCCGTTTGGCATGAGCTGGTTTCGCCAGCGCTGGTTTCGCCGCTGGTTTCGCCCACGGCTGGTTTCGCTGGCGCTGGTTTCGCCGGCGCTGGTTTTCAACCGCTGGTTTCGCCGGCGGCTGATTTCGCCGGTGCTGGTTTCGCTGGCGCTGGTTTCGCCGACGCTCGACCGAGCACGCGCGAGCCCTATCGGGTCGGGTTGGGCGGGCGGACCCTAGCGGGCGGGTCGGGTCGGGTCGGGCGGGCGGACCCTAGCGGGCGGGTCGGGTCGGGCGGTCGGGACATTAAAGTGTGGGGCACGACCGAGCACGCGCGAGCCCTAACAGGCGGGTCGGGTCGGGCGGGCGGACCCTAGCGGGCGGGTCGGGTCGGGCAGTTTCGCCGACGGCAGCTGGTTTCGCCGACGGCAGCTGGTTTCGCCGACGGAGCTGGTTTCGCCGACGGAGCTGGTTTCGCCGGGCGAAACCAGCCGTCGGCGAAACTTGCGGTCGCCTCCCGTTTGGGGTCCTCGTGCATCAAAGACCATTCGCCATATTATTCGGGTGCAGCGGTGACTTCGGTAGCAAATCATGGGAGCTTCGTATGTCCTCGCAAGACCGTCTTTAGAACATATTCGCGTGCGCTACTGTCGTCTGGTAATCGATGAGCACGCGCCGATCTAGCGTCGATTAGCGTCGGTTAGCTTCGATCCGCAAGAGCCAGCAAGATTGCATGGGAGGCTCCCCTGAGTTGCCACCGAAGGTGACGTCCAGAGCTGGGGGGCCGGCCCGACACTGGCAGGACGCACCCTCTCAGACCTCGTGGCGGCCCTCATCGCCGACCCTTGGGGGAAGGTCATGACCACAGTGCGCAGAAGGTCCCTCACGCTGCATGAGGCACACGCATCGCCAGAGCGCAGGGCGGCACCCTGGAACGCCTATATCGCGCTCCTGGTACCGTACACCGCTCACTACTTCCCTCCGCCCCCCTGGGGTGCAGCAGTCCATGAGGGTGTATTAGTGGCAGTCGTCGGCCTGTCTGGCACCAGCTGGGTACCAGATCACATCCTCACCAGACTTGGCCTGCACTTCGGGGTGCCCGGCTGCCCCAGATGCCCGCCCGACCCTGCTCGCGAGGAGCGTCGCACCCTGCTGGGACTGCGTCTGGGGGCCAGCCTCGGTGCAGCGCCGCTCCCCCACAAGATGGAATAAGCTGCGCCGGCGGGCAGCAGACTACCACGAGCCCGCGCCGCCGCCCAGGCCCAAGTCCAAAGTCTTGACTCGGTAGCCGGGCCAGCCGCGGTTGTCCGACAGCACGCCGAGCATCCACACCGCCCCATGGGTGCCACCGTCGGCCGCGCCCTTTACGGTGCGGCACGAGCGCAGCAGCACGGTGTCGCCACTCAGCAACTGCTGCGCGACGCGAGTGCCAAACGCAGATGGGTGCCTGGCGCTGTCCAGGAATGGACCACCCTTACACACACACACACGCGCGTCGCTACACCGCAGCAAACCACTTGATGCGAGTCCTGGCCAACGGTCTACCAGAACACTCCAGGTAGCGGGACTCGCAGGACAGTTCATTGCCCACACCATTGCAACACCTGCCGCTGCCTCGGCACAGCGGTACGGCACACTGCTTCTGCGGCCTGGCCGGGAGTCGCCTTGTGCTCCGCTGGCCTGGGACCAATGCCGATTTTGTTCCGTCGGCGGCGAGGCAGAGGCAGTCCGCTCCAGCGTGTGGCATTTCGGGGCAACTGACAGGCAAATTGGCCGGCGAAGACCACTGTCACACACACGACCGCCACATGGGCGACCCTGCCTGACGCAGCCGTACGGGACCGCCTTGCACTCCTGGCAGAGCCAGTACGCGCTGGGTGGCCAGCCCTACTGGACCACCCTATCTCGAAGCCCACTCCGTGTGGATGCTGATCCTTGTTCGGAGGAAGGAGAGGCGACACCACCACCAGGGGAGCCACCTCCAGCAAAGGGGTGCACGATGCCTCTCCGAGCTGGGGATAGGGTATGTCTCGAGCGAGAATCGGCGTCACCCCAACAAACTGATACTATGTGTGCGTCGCCCCCCCCCAAGGGGCGACGCGCGCACCGAGAAATCTTGTAGTATATACGTCGTGGCGGGCGCTTTCTGGCCACACCGCTCGGGAAACGATCTACTCCAAGACGGGAAGACCACTGGGCCGGACGCGCGCCTCCAAGGAGGACGCACAGTGCTAGGACGTCCCTGCGCGTCCCAGAGAGAGGGGGGACCACACCACCAGGAGGACCCTCCCTTGCGCGCCTCGCGCTAGTGGTGGTGGTGGTGGTGGTGGTGGTGGTGGTGGTGGTGGTGGTGGTGCCGCCCTTCCTTCCTCCCGTGTGCGCCACGGGAGAGGCCGGCGACGAGCGCCCTGGGGTCTGGTGCATGGCGGCGGCAGCACCGTCGGGCCCGCGCACGGTGACCCTCGACCTCCCAGTGCACCAGCTCGAACGTTCGACCCTGGAACCTCGACGCTCGAGGAGAACGACGACGAGGAGGACGAGGAGGACGAGGACGAGGACGACGACGAAGACGACGACGAGGAGCTGGTGGCGTTCGCCTACGCCCTGGAGCAGATCGCCGACGCGGCCAGCAAGAGGCTGATACGGGAGCTCGAGGCGGCGCTACCTTCACAAAGGGGGGAAGGAGGAGGAATGAGGAGGAGGAGGAGGAGAATGATGATGATGAGGAGGAGGAGGAGAAGGAGGAGGTGGAGAAGGAGGAGAAGGAGGAGGAGGAGGAGGGCGGAGGAGGGGAGGAGGAGGAGGTTGAGGAGGAGAAGGAGGAGGAAGAGGAGAAGGAGGAGGAAGAGGAGGAGGAGGGGGAGGAGGAGGAGGAGGAGGAGGAGGAGGAGTGCTGCCCCCTACGGGTCACCTGTGGCCAGGATAGCCCCCTGAGGGCCAGTGTTTGTTCCATTTCCGCGGCTGGCACCCGGCGCCGGAGGGAGAGGAGGGGCAGGAGGAGGTAGGAGGGAGGAGGTAGGATGCGAGGAGGAGAGGATGATGATGATGATGATGATGATGATGAGGAGGGGTGAGGAGACGATGATGTTGAGTGATGTTGAGGGATGTTGAGTGATGGTGGTGATGATGCTGCTGCTGCTGATGATGATGATGGTGATGCTGATGAGGATGGTGATGAGCTGATGATGCTGATGACGATGATGACGCCGATGCTGCTGCTGCTGATGATGATGATGATGCTGCTGATGTTGATGCTGATGATGCTGCTGATTATGCTGATGATGTTGATGATGATGCTGACACTGATGGTGACGTTGTTGATGCTGATGCTACATATGCTCATGTTGCTGCTGATGCTGATTATGATGCTAATGATGCAGATGATGCTGCTGCTGCTGCTGCTGATGATGATGATGATGATGATGATGATGATGATGATGCTCTTGTTGATGATGATGCTCAGGAGGAGGAGGAGGAGGAGGAGGAGGAGGAGGAGGAGGAGGAGGAGGAGGAGGAGGAGGAGAGGAGGAGGAGGAGGTCCATTCCCACCCACCCTCCTATACCACAACAATCAGGTGTGGCACAACTTGGTCTTGATATTGGAACGCGTTCCAACCTAGCGAACGGAAGACGCTCGCGCGCGGTCCCGTTTCCGACGACTTGGCGAAGGGAGAAGGGGGAGGAGGGAGGAGGAGGGAGAATGAGTTGGAGGGAGGGAGGGAGGGAGGGAGGGAGGGAGGGAGGGAGGGAGGAGGAGGTGGAGGAGGAGGAGGAGGAGGAGGAGGAGGAGGAGGAGGAGGCGCGAGCCACGTGCCGTCCCTCCGCGCGACGCGCGGGCCACGTCCCAGTCCTGCCGCTCCTGCTGCAGCCCCGACGCAGCAGCGCCCATGTCTGGAGCCACGGCGTCTGCGCTGTGTGCTTACACGCGGGGCGGATTCTCCCACATGGGATCACTGTCGGCTGGTCAGGCGACGCAATATGGGCTTTTATTAGGAGGGAAGATGGAGCAGGCCTCCGCCCTCCTCTCCCTCCACAAGTACGCATTATCTGAAGACTAGTCTCCTCTCGTCCCTGACCCTGTCCGGAAGATGTCCCGCATTCCCCATTTTTTGTTTTTAAGCGCAGGATTGGACAGCGTGTTTTTGTCTTTACATGTTTTTGCAATCCGATTGGTCTCGGTGTTTCAGAGGGTGCTCCCGCTGCAGCGCGCGTGGGCCTCATTTTCAGATCGGTGCTTTGCTCCCGTCTTTCAGATTGCCACTCTCGCCCCAGCGCGGGCCACTATTCTGGATCCGAATCCTTCCTCATCGTTGTCGCCCCCCACCTTTCCCCTCTGCTTTCCCCTGGTCCTCCTGCTCCTCCCGCTCCTTCCGCTCCAGTTCTCGCTGGTGTTGTTCGTCCTCGTTGTCTTCGTCATCCTCATCCTCATTCCTCATCCTCCTCCTTTTCCTCTTGCTCAGCTTCCCTTGTTTGATTGCGCAGAAAACGATCGGGGTCTTTCTGGGAGTTCTAGGTCCTCTATGGCACGCGTCCGCGAATAGAAACAACTCAGCGCAATAGGAAGGAACGGATCGGAGGGGTATGATGTCCGATACAGCAGGAGCGCGCGTAGCTTGTCTTCCTCCTCTCTTTCCCCTCCCTCCTCCCTCCTCTCCCCTTCTCTCTCCCCTCCCTGCTCTGCCTCCTCTCCCTCCCTCCTCCCTGCCTCCCTCCCCGCCTCTCTCTCTCCTCTCTCTCCCTCCTTCCTCTCTCCTCTCCTCCCGCCACGGCCCCGGAGGTTGCAAAAAGGAGAGGCGCCCCTCAAAAGGACCTCCGGGGCAGGCCAGAAAGGACTGTCTGCCCGCGAGGCCGTCGCCTTTTGCGACGGGCCTCGCAGACCGCATGACTTCGACCACTCGCCAGGGAGGAGGGGGAGGAGGGAAATAGCGCGTTCTGTGGTCGCTTGCAGGGGGGGGGGTTGGAACCGGACCCCCCCCCTTCCCTGGATGGAGGGGGGGGGGGTCGAACGCCCCCCCCCCCCCCCCCTCCTGTGACGGATGGGTGGGGGTGGGGTTCGAACCCCCCAGTGAAACGCCTCTCTCGGAGGAGTGTAGGCAGGTGCTCCAGGGCAGGAGAAGGGGAAGGACGAGAGGGGGGGGCGTGGGGCGGGCGTCGCGTCGCCGTCAGTCACGGTGGTCGTGGTCGACGTGGCCAGCGCGGAATTGGTCGTAGGGGTGGTGGCAGTGGTCGCCGGCGGTGGATGGAGAGCGGCCGTGGTCGTGGTCGTGGTGGTCAGCAGCGTCGTGGTTGTCGTGGTTGCCAGCGTCGTGGTGGGCTAGTCGTGGTCGATGCCCGCCAGTGCGGCAGCGGCCTTGCAGGCATCGTGATGGGATAGGACGTCGTGATGGTCGTTGCAGTGGTTGAGGTCGTGGTGCCGGTGGAAGCAACCTCTTGGCATCTACCTCCCCAGGCTCACTGAGGATCCTCTCCGCACCCCCTTGCTGGATGGTGTGGGAGACGTCGTGCCAGATCCCGCTGATGAGCTTGGACCCCCCTCCCTCCCTCTCTTCCCCCCTGCAAGAAAAGGTCTGGGGGCACCCGAGGGGGTCCCCCCCCCATCGCCCAGGGGGACCCCACGGCGTCGGGTTCGGGGCTCTGGGCCCCTCGCCAGGCGCCGTCTGGACACGGCCTCTTTGAGGACTGGCCCCCTGGCGCTCCCGGCCTGCCCTGGCCCTCTTCCCTCCCTCCCTCCCGCCCTCCCGCCCTCCCGCCCGCCCTCCCCCCTCCTTCCCTCCCTCCCCCCTCCCTCCAGCTTTCCTTCCTTCCCGCTTTCCTTCCTTCCCGCAACTTGGTCCCAAGAAGCCATCAGCGGAGCTTCCGTCTGTTCTGGAGTTCCCGGACTTGACCGCGAACGGTTCCGAAGGCGACGCCAAGGAGGAGAAGAAGGAGGACGAGCAGGAGACGAATGAGGACAAGAACATGGATACGGAGGCTGCGAGCAATTACACGGAGGAGGAGGAGGAAGGCGACGATGAGGACCAGAAGGAGAGCCCTGCCACGGAGGACGGGAGGGAGCAGCCGAGAGAGGGAGCACTCAAATAGTTCCAGCATTTCGAGGGCAGAACGATGGCAAAGCTGAATGAGCTCCACAAGGTCATGGACCAGGTCACGTGAGTCGTTTCTCGGCAGGCGCGTCTCGCCGAAACGACGGGCAGGTACAGCGCTGACATTATCGAGGCCACGGCCTCCACGCCATGCCCTAATGGGCACGGGCGGGCTCCCGAGAGGAGCGCGCGCGTCTCCGGCGCTTCGCTTCGCTTCCCTCCCTCCCTCCCTTTCCTCCCCCTCCCCCTCCCCCTCACTCCCTTTTCCTCCCCCCTCCCACTCCCCCTCCCCTTCCCCCTTCCCCTCCCCCATGCCCCCTCCCCTCCCCTCCCTCTCCTCCTCCTCATCCTCCTCCTCCTCCTCCCCTCTCTCTCCTCCTCCTCCCTCCTCCTCCTCCTCCTCAATCCTCCGCAGGTGCGAGACGAGGCTTCGCTCAACTTTGCCTGCACCGCGCGTGTTACCTCCAGCTGCATAGACGGTGCCCAGATGGCTACATGCATGGAGGACAAGAGGGAAGGAAGAAACCAGAGGAACGAGTAGCGGGGGAGGAGGAGGAGGAAGAGTGAGGAGGATGAGGGGGAGGCGGAGGAGGAGGAGGAGGAGGAGGGGAAAGAGGTGAGGTGGAGGAGGAGGAGGAGGAGGGAGGAGGAGGAGGAGGAGGAGGAGGAGGGGGAGGATGGGGAGGAGGACCACTGAAAACCGACAGCCGTTCGAGAATCTTCAATCGTGCCCCGAAAACCGTTCCTGGGACTTCGGCGGCGCGAATCAACGTGACAGTTGCGTCGCTCCAGAAAACCATTCCTGGGATTACAACTCACAATTAGCATGAATTTTGCGTCCTCGCAATCCGAAGCCGTGCCAGAACACCGTTTCTGGGACTTCAACCAACCCTACGAGTCTTCAAAGGCACGGGGCTAGAACCGCTCTCTATGTTTGAATATGTTGCATTTTTTACGACGAGTGTGCTCGGCGCTACGGCTGGAACCACCTTTTCAAAAACACCCGCCCCCCATCCTTGAACCTGTTGCAAGCTTTTTCGGACGAACGTACGCGGTGCTCGGCGAAAATTAGCTTGACGAATGACCCAACCATATGCAGCTGTGAGCACCGCAGTCGTGACTATCATGTTAGATGGCGCTCCCTATGGGGCCACGATCCTCGTGAGCGGTGCGCCGAACTGGGGCGGGGCCGCCATGCGACCTTTCCCACTGGGGCCTTAGGTGGAGCTCCTATGGGGCCACGATCCCCGTGAGGGGTGCGCCGAACTGGGGCGGGGCCGCCATGCGAACTTTCCCACTGGGGCCTTAGGTGGAGCTCCCTATGGGGCCATGATCCTCGTGAGGGGTGCGCCGAACTGGGGCGGACCCGCCATGTGAACTTTCCCATTGGGGCCTTAGGTGGGGCTCCCTATTGGGCCACGAAGCGTGTGAGGGGTGTGCCGAAATGAGGCGGGGCCGCCATGCGAACTTTCCCACTGGGGCCTTCGGTGGAGCTCCCTATTGGGCAACGAAACGTGTGAGGGGTGTGCCGAAATGGGGCGGGGCCGTCATGTGAACTTTCCCATTTGGGCCTTAGGTGGAGCTCCCCATGGGGCCACGAAACGTGTGAGGGGTGTGCCGAAATGAGGCGGGGCCGCCATGCGAACTTTCCCACTGGGGCCTTTGGTGGAGCTCCCTATTGGGCAACGAAACGTGTGAGAGGTGTGCCGAAATGGGGCGGGGCCGTCATGCGAACTTTCCCATTGGGGCCTTAGGTGGGGCTCCCTATGGGGCCACGAAACGTGTGAGGGGTGTGCCGAATTGGTGGGCACGCGAAGAACAGAGGCACGACGCTGACGATGGTGATGTTGATGACGCCGATGATGGCGATGGTGCCCACGATGATGGTGATGGTGGTGGTGATGATGATGATGATGTTGATGATGCTGCTGCTGCTGATGATGATGAGGATGATGATGATGGTGATGATGCTGCTGATGATGATGATGCTGCTGCTGCTGATGATGATGATGATGATGATGACGATGATGATGATGATGATGATGATGATGATGATGATGATGATGATGATGATGATGATGGCGATGCCGATGACGATGATGATGGTGAGAGGGGGAGGGAGCGGGCAGCGGGAGGAGGAGGGAGACGCGGGGCGCTGTCTCTTCAAAACGAGGATCCAACACCACAGGTTGGTTGGGAACAAAATTTTGAAAACGACCCGCCTTCCATCCCTGACGCTGTTGTAACAAGTAAGACGAATGTGCCTGGTGTCAAGGCGAGAACCATGCTGAAAACCACCCGCCCTCCATCCTTGAAGCTTCTGCGAAGTTCAATCTTCAGGATCGCGAATGGTGAGGGAGTCTCAGGCGAGACGCCCGGCCCGCACTGCCGACACGTCTGGGTGTGCGACAGGGAGGAGTTACTCGTGAGGACAAGGGGATGGATGGGGGGAGGAGGAGGTGGAGGAGGAAAAGGAGGAGGAGGAGGAGGCAGAGGAGGAGGAGGAGAGGAGGAGGACGAGGAGGGAGGAGGAGGAGGAGGAGGAGGAGGAGGAGGAGGAGAGGAGAAGGAGGACTAGGGAGGGGACGGAGGAGAAAAGGGGAGGAGGAGCGAATGGGAGCGAGGGAGGTGCAGGAGGAGGACGGAGGTACGAGGGAGGGAGGAGGGAGCGAAGGAGGGAGGAAGGGGGGATGGGGAGAGGACGAGAGCCTTCCCTCCCGTCCCCCCTACTACTGTCCCTCCTCCCTCCGCCCTCCCTTTCCTGTCCGTCTTCCTCACTCGTGCCTCCTCCCTCCTCCCTCCCTCCCTCCCTCCCCCTCCATCCCCTCCACCCTCCCTCCCTCCTCCCTCCCTCCCTCCCCCTCTCCTACTCCTCCCTCCTCCCTCCTCCACCTCCTCTCCTCCTTCTCCCTCCCTCGTCCCTCCTCCCTCCCTCCCTCCCTCCCCTCCTCCCTCCGCCCGCGGAGTCCCTCCCGAGCCCGCCCGGGGCGCGCGCAGGCGCCATGGTGCAGCACGCGTGACGGGGAGCGCCCCGCCGCCGTGCCTCGGCGTCGGCCCCGCCCTCTCGCCCGGCAGGGGAGGGGGACCTCTTTTCCTCCCTCCTCCCTCGTCGTCCTCCTCCGTCTCTTCCTCCCTCTCCCGCTTCTCGTCCTCCTCCTCCTCGTCTCCTCCTTCTTCCTCCTTCTTCTCGTCCTCGTCCTCCTCCTCCTCCTCCTCCTCACCCATGTCTTTCCCTCATGAAGGGCTCCTGCCTGTCGCACCCGCAAGCCTGTCGATAGGGCGTGCTGGGCGTTTCGCCCGAGCCTTCCCCACCATCCATGATCCCGAAACTCGAAACATGCAACAGTTGTGAAACAGGAGGGCGGGTGGTTTTCAAAATGAGGCTCTCGCCGTAGCGCCGCGCACATTCGTTTCAAAGTTTGCAGCGGTGTCAGGGATGGAGGGCAGCTAGTTTCAAACTGTGGCTCTTGTCATAATGCCGCGTACAATCGTTTCAAACGCTTGCAACTAGTTCAAAGATGGGGGGCGGCTGGTTTTCTAAAATATGGTTCGCGCCGGAGCGATGCATTCGGCGGCTGGTTTTTAACAAGTGGCTCTCGCATAGCGCCGCGTCGTACAAGTCTGCAACATGTTCAAGGGTTCGTATGGTGGAAGTCCCAGGAACGGTGCTCTGGCACGGTTTAGGGTTGTCAGGACGCAACAGTCACGTTGATTCGCGGTGATGGAGTCCCAGGAATGGCGTCCTGGTGCAATTTAGGATTACCGGGACGCAGCAGTCGTGTTCATTCGCGGCGTTGGAGGATCGAGGATTCTCAGACGGTGGTCTGCCAATGGAGCACTTCCCGCAACGGAGATATGTTTTAGGGACCTATGAGGAGGTGACTTGGAGGGAAGGTTCATAGCAATATGGTTGAGGTGTCTTGGTTTTACCTCGGTCCTCCCATCTTCCTCCTCCTTCTCCTCCTCCTCCTCCTCCTCCTCCTCCTCCTCCTCCCCCTCCTCCCCCTCCTTCTTCTCCTCCTCCTCCTCCTCTTCTTCCTCCTGGAAGCTCGAAGATGACCGCTGGTCTGTCGAAGCGTGAAGGCAGCGGTTGGCTGCCCTGGGATCTCCCAGGTCAGCTGGCAATCGAACTGGTAGTTGCGGCGGGTAAGCAAGCGAGGCGGTAAAGGCAAAACCAGGGACGACCGCGCGGCGGACACGCCCGAGGGAGGAGGGGCAGAGGCAGGTCGGGGAGCTGCTGGCGGCAGGTGACGGCGTGCGCGTGGGAGGGGGCCTGAGCGTGTGCTCCGGGCTTCCGTGGGGGGAGGATTCGACCCACTTCGGATCGCCTCTCCTGACGTCCTCCTCCTCCTCCTCCTCCTCGTCCTCCTCCTCTCCTCCTCTCCTCCCTCCTCTTCCCCCCTCCTCTCTCTCCTCCCCCCCCTCCTCTACGCTCCTTTCTCCTCATGCTGGTCCGTCCTGGTGATGCTCTCCTCCTCCTCTCCTCCTCTCCTCCTCCCTCCTCCCTCGTCTCTCCCACCTCCTCCTCCTCCTGCACTCCTGCCTCGCCCTCGGCTCCTCCTCTGCGCTCTCCGGTGAATCTCCTCCTTCCCTCCTATCCACCTCCTCCTTCATCATCACCTCCTCTACTCCTCCTCCTCCTTCCTCCTCCTCCTCCTCCCCCTCCTCCTAATCATTCCTCCTCTCCTTCTTCCTATCCTTCTCTTCTCCTCCTAACTCCTCCTCCTACTCCTTCACCTCCTCCTCCTCCTCCTCCTCCTCCTCCTCCTCCTCCTCCTCCTCCCTCCTCGTCTTGCTCCTCCAACTTTCACAATCTGAATGCTGCTCTCCTCTCTCCCCTGACCCTGTCTGGAAGGTCCCGCCCCCCTCCGCGTAGTTGTTCGTCACGCATAGGATTGGGCCCTTCCGCTGAGCTTTTCCAGTCCGAACGTTCCCGGTTCTTCCAAAATTGTGTTCCCGCTGCAGTGTGGGCCCCATCTTAGGGTCGCGATTTTGCTCCCGCCGTTCAGAATGGCGCTCTCGCCCCAGCGTGGGCCACTTGTCTGGATCCGAGTCCTTCCTCATCGTTGGCGCCCCCTTCATTCCCCCTCCTCCGCCTTCCCATGGTCCTCCTGCTCCTCCAACTCCTTCCACTCCAGTTCCTGCTGCTGTTGTTCGTCCTCGTCCTTTTTCCTTATCCTCCTGCTCATCCTCTTGCTCACCCGCCACCTCCTCGTCGTCCTCCTCTTCTTCTTATTCGTCTTATGTTTCTTCTTCTTCTTCTTTTTCTTCTTATTCTTATTATTCTTCTCCTCCTCCTCCTCCTTCTTCTTCTTCTTCTTATTATTCTTCTTCTTCTTATTATTTTTCTTCTTCTTCTTTTTCTTCTTCTTCTTCTTCTTCTTATTCTTCTTCTTCTTCTTCTTCTTCTTCTTCTTCTTCTTCTTCTTCTTCTTCTTCTTCTTCTCCTCCTCCTCCTCCTCCTCCTCCTCCTCCCCCTTTTTCCTCCTCCTTCTCCTCCTCCCCCTCCTCCTCCTCCTCCTCCTCCTCCTCCTCCTCCTCCTATGTACGCAGCTCCCCCTTTCCGATGGCGCAGCACACGATTTGCTTTTTGTTCGGGGTTGGAGGTCGGCTGTGACCTGTGTCCGCGGATAAATCAGCGCAGTGGGAAGGGATGGGAGGGAGGAGTCGGATGTCAGATGTGGCGCTAGCACGCCTAGCTTGTCTCCTCCTCCTCCTCGTCTTTCTCCTTCCCCTGCTCCGCTTCCCCACCTCGTCTCTCTCTCTCTCTCTCTCCCGCTGCTGCTGCTGCTGCTGCTCTTCCTCCTCCTCCTCCTCTTCCCCACCTTCCTCTCCATGCTATCCCTCTCCTTCGTCGTCCCTCTTTTTCCCCTACTCCTCCTCCTCCTCCTCCTCCTCCTCATGCTCCTCTTCGTTTCTCTCGTCCCGTTTCTCTTCATCCTCTTCGGGAGGGAGGGGTGCAGAGGGGTTCGGCGGCCTTGGGATGTTGTCGGTGGTAGAGAAAGGGAGAGGGGGAGCATGATGGGGTGGAGGAGGAGGAGGAAGAGAAGGAGGAGGAGGAGAAGGAGGAGAGGAAGGATATGAACAGTGACACTAGGGATAAGAGGGTTAGGGGGTTTGGAGGAGGACGAGCAGGAGGAACAGGAGAGGAGAGCGAGGACATTTCGAATCACGCTGTTGTGGGATGTTGGAAAATGTTGTGGTGAGAAGTTTCGCCGCCGGGCGCAGTGCGTGCACTCGCCATCTGGCCGCTATACTGCATGGGAAGACGTTCTCGTTGCCGTTCGTGGTTCCGACTGGCGGTGGCCCGTGCATACTTTTCTTCGGCGGGCGCTGGAGGCGGGATCGTGCAGTCAACCCGCACAGTAAGGATGGGCAGCCTTCCCAAGGGTACATGCCTCCTCCACCTCCTCCTCCTCCTCCTCTTCCTCCCTCCCCTCCTCCTCCTTTTCCTCCTCCTCCTTCTCCTCCTGCATCCTTTCCTCCTCGGCCCATCCTTGGCCCCTTTCGCCGGCCGCGCCCCGCTCGCAAAGGGGCGACATCGTTTTCCAGGGCCCTTGCGTCCTCGTCGTGCGCCCATGTCGTGCGGGCTGACCGTGCGCACTCCGCCGGCCGCACGCGGCACAGCTGCGGAGGTGATCCCCCCCCCTCGAGCTTCAACACGCGCCGCGGCGCGCGCGGCCACGAGAGGCTGCGGCGCGCTGCCCCCGCGGGTGGTTTGGCGCGCGAGGCAGGCTCGCAGTGGAGCCATGGCAGCCGCTGCCTGAGCGCGGCCGTGGGTTGTGAGGTCTGATCAAGCCGAGGTTCAGAGATACGATGACCGTGGCCAGGATGTCGTACGACTCTATCGACGCTGGCCCTGGCCATGGTCCATGGTGGCCGTCGCCGATATCGTGAGGGTGTGTTACGAAGCTGGCAATGGCCAAGATGCACGATGACCAAGTTCGATCCTGACGTTTCCGCGTTCAGTCTTGGTCATGTTTATCGTTTCTGTTCCTTCCATCCAGTGTGCTGAAGAGTACGATTGGTTCCTCGTCAGAAGAGGACCAAACTGTGCAGGCTCATCAGTAATCGCAGGCGCCCACTGAATCGTCGGGCAGATATCAAGGCGTGGCGCCCCCGTGAGCACAGCGTCCCAGCACATCGCCCAGCAAAACATGCGATCCACCTGCTCATTTTTGGGTGTACCGGCCTTTCCTCGATTTGAGGCCCGTCCCAAGCGAAGCTTGCTCTTGCTTGTTCAGCTTGTTTGTTTCCGTCGCCAGAATTTCGGCCTCTCTCGCACGACAACTTCGCGGGGGGCTTGCTTTCTCGGCGGCGCGCCTGGCCTGCAAGATAAGCATGCGATTCGTGACACATGCTGACAGCACTGCGTCAGCACCGACAGCCTGCGAGATGCAGCGCAGTGGAGACGCTACGTGTATCTTTTCAGCGACGGTGGCATCGCTCGCCGCGAGACGAGGAGGCACGCGAGCACTCTGTCGGGGGCATGCTGGCTTCGATAGGCGCGGTGCAACCTCCGCGTTCGTGGCGGCGACGTTGGCCTTCTGCGCTGCGCTGGCAGCCATCCCTCTCGTTCTGAGGCCGCTCGCTGGGCAGGCGTGCGAGTCTGACAGGCGCGCCACTGTCGTCGTGGCACCAGGCCTCGTGGAGCAAGAGAGAGAAGAGGGCGGAGTCGGAGACGGAAGAGAGAAAGAGGGTGTGAGGAACACGAGTAGGTTGGTGGATGTGGAGGAGGAGGGGAGGGAGGGAATCGGGAAGGGAAGGTGAGAGCGGATTGAAGAAATGACGGGATGCGGAGGGCGGGATGCGCAGGAGGAGGAGGAGGAGGAGGAGGAGGAGGAGGAGGAGGAGGATGTGGAAGAGAAGAAGGAGGAGGCGGATAAAGGAGAGCAGGTGGACTATGACCTAGGGGGATGAGGAGAAGAAACATATGAAGGACAATGGTGAGGACAATGGTGAGGACAATGAGGGTGATGAGGAGGGATACTATCAAATAGTTTTAGTAGGATAAGCATACAGATGAGGAGACATAATGTGGCTACGAATGAGGAGGAGGAAGAGGAGGAGGGAGGGACAAAGATGAGGGAGAGGGATGGAAGAGGAAGGAGGAGGGGGGCGTGACGAGGAGAGGTAGGGAGGGAGGCACAGAGGGAGGGGGGCGTGAGGAGGAGGAGGAGGAGGAGGAGGAGGAGGAGGAGGAGGAGGAGACGGAGGAGACGGAGAAGGAGGAAGAGGGACAGGACGAGGACGAGGGCCCGCACGCGCGGCTGTGCCTCGCTATGTACACAGCCAGGCCACCCCAGTTCCGAGGAGAGTCAGTTCTGACACCGGCGGCCCTCCTCACCTCCTCCTTCCTTCCTCCTCCTTCCTCCTCCTCCTCCTCCTCCTCTCATCTTCCTCCTTCCCTCTTCCTCCGCCCACAGTGGTTTTGTTCTCCCACTGTCCAAGGCAGGGCCCGCCACCCTGAAAGCCTGCCTCATCCGCCAGTGTCCTCGTCCTCCTTCCCCCCCTCACCCCCTCCTTCCTCCTCGCTCCTCCCGCAGGTCCTCGGAGTTCCCATCAGTTCCGGAGGTGTCCAGTGGCCTCTGGAGGTCCAGCAGGGGCCCAAGCACGCAGAATGCATCCAGAACCTCGTCGTCACCGTCGTCACCGTCGTTCGTGTCGTCGTCGTCGTCGTCGTCGTCGTCCGTCCGTCCGTCCGTCCGTCCGTCCGTCCGTCCGTCCGTCCGTCCGTCCGTCCATCATCGTCGTCGTCGTCGGTCGTTCGTCCGTCCGTCCGTCCGTCCGTCCGTCCGTCCGCCGTCGCCGTCGTCGTCGTCGTCGTCGTCGTCGTCGTCGTCGTCGTCGTCGTCGTCGTCGTTCGTCCGTCTGTTCTCGTCCTCGTCGTCCTCGTCCTCGTCCTTGCCCTCGTCCTCGTCCTCGTCCTTCTCCTCCTCCTCCTCCTCATCCTCCCCGTTCTGGAGGGCCCCCGGATGTCGCAGCTGGCCCTCCTCTGTCTCAGCCGACTGCAGAGGTTGGCGGCGCGCACGCGGGTGTGGCGCGAGGGCAGTGGCCTTCGGTAAGAAGGCGGGGCGCTTCTTAAGGAGGCAGGGGCCCTGCAACACCCCCCAACGTTGACCTCACAGACGCCGAAGCTATGACAAACTCAACCCTGGCGCGGTTAGCCCCCTCGGACGAATCGCGGTCCTGCAGTGCTGAGCCGCAGAGACTTGGCGCCGCGCCATCCGTTCGCTGGCCAGAATTGGGGGATGCGGTTCTTGTGAGGTTCATCTGGTGTGTTATGGGGGAGGGTAGAGCTTGATGTTGTTTTTTTGGTTCACTGGTGGGGGGTAATTTGGAGGGGACGTGCATTATCTATCTACATGTACATGTACATGTACATGTACATGTACATGTACATGTACATGTACATGTACATGTACATGTATACGTAGGTATAGGTATAGGTACAGGTATATGTATATGTATATGTATATGTTCATGTTCACGTATATGTATATGTACATGCATATGTATATAATTATGTTTATGCATTTGTATTTGTATGTGGGCATGCATATGTATAGGTATATGTATATGTATACGTTTATATATCTGTATATATGTTTATGTATATGTATGTGTAGTTGTATATGTACATGTATATGTATACGCATGTGTAGATGTACATGTATATGTGTATGTATATGTATATGTAGATGCATTTGTATATGCATGTATATGTCTATGTATATGTAGATGCATATGTGTATTTATAGGTATCGGTATGGGTATCTGTATATGTATATGTATGTGCATGTGCATGTGTATGTGTATGTGTATGTGTATGTGTATGTGTATGCGTATGTGTAGGTGTATGTGTATGTGTATATATTGTAGATTGTATTTGCTGGGGTCAGGGACCCCCGTGTGCAGGAGTCAGCATGTTAGGGCAGAGAGGGAGCAAGCACTGCAGGTCCTTTGGCTTCGAGGGTTGAGAGGAAAAGCCTCGTTATTGCTACATGGTAGCGGAGCCCGGTTCCTGTGCCCACGGGAGCTGAGCTCGCTCGCCGCGCCCAGGCCTCCCGCTCGCGCTGGCAGAGATGGCGGCGATCGATGTCGTCGACGTTCGGACCGACATGAGGCTTCAGAGGTTCGACGGTACGGACGAGAGATGGGCAGACTGGAGCCTCAGGTTCGAGGCCTACACCGCGCTGCTTGGCATGGAGGACCTCATGACGGAGGCGGCCAACAGGCGCGACCCACTGGCAACGGACCAGCTGGGGGACCAGGCGAGAGCGGTCAGCCAGAGGCTCTGGCATCTGCTGATCACGTGGTGCGACGGCAAGTCGCTGGGTGTGGTCAAGCTCTCGAGGAAGAATGGCCTGGAGGCGTGGCGGCAGCTCAAGATCGAGTATGAGAGCAAGTCGGGCAACAGGTGGACGGCCATGCTGCGCTTCATCCTGAACCCTCAGGACAAATGGGCGAAGGATCGGGAGTCGGGCATCGACTTCTTTCAGTCTCTCACGGCGTGGGAGGCCATCGTCGCAGAGTACGTGGACCAGAGCGGCGAGGCGGTCTCGGACAACGTTCGAGTCAGCGTGCTGCTAGAGCACGCGCCAGAGCCGTACCGTGAGGTCCTTCGGCAGGCGCCTGAGGAGGTGAAGCTCACGTTCGCAGCGGCTCGGAGTCACATCAGGGGCTACTACAATCAAGGGCGGACGTTCACCCACGTCCCAGACACTGGCGGGGTCGTGCCGATGCAGGTGGATGCAGTTCGAGTTGGACCGCATGGCGGCAAGTCGCACGGGAAGTCTGGCAAGACAGGCAAGATGGACAAGTCAGGGAAGGCTGGCAAGAATGTGAAGGGCTGCAAGGACTCGAAGACGAAGTCCAAGAACCGCGACGGCAAGCAGGGCCATGGCAAGGGCCAGTCCGACTACTTCGACGGCGAGTGTGGCTACTGCGGCAAGTGGGGCCACAAGCGGGCCGACTGCAGGAAGAAGAAGGCAGATGAGGCCAAGAAGGAGACTGGCAACACTCGCGCGGTTCATGGAGATGGATCGGCCTCGAGCTCGAGACAGCAGCAGTCCGAAGGCGGGGTCCGTGCCGCGTCGGGCTACTACGACGGCGTTCCCGACGGCTGGGTGTTTGCGGTCTCAGCGGCGACGAGCGGCCAGGTGGCGAAGGTTGGAGGTTCCATCCTGATCGACAGCGGCAGCGGCGACCACCTGTGCAGGCACAAGTTCGTCCCAGAGGCCCCAGTCAACAGTGCGACGGATGCTCCCAGGCTTTTCGATGTGCAGCAGCGACCGCTGCCCACAGCGGGCCTGCGGGGTGTTGAGATGACGATGCAGGAGGGCATCAAGGCGACGGCAGACTTCCTCGTTGCAGATGTGAATGACGACCTGCTGAGCATGGGCAAGCTGCTCAGGCAGGGTTTCAGGTTCAACCTCAGTATGGAGGACGGGCTCTACATGACGAAGGGCCACCGCAGCGTGCAGCTCGAGTTGGAGCGGAACAGCCTTAGGCTCCCGATCGTGTCCGCGAGCCCTGCGCCAGCGGCCCACCACTGCTGCGGCGCGGCGGACCAGCAGCAGGCAGCGACGGCACCAGTGCTCACGGCGGAGAGCTCGGTCGGCGCGATGAGGACTAGGCTGAGGGAGCTGTTCATGCCGATCTACGGCACGAAGTTGGAGCTGTGGGAGCGGCTCATTGTGGCAGAGGCGGCTGCCAGGCGCTCGGAGGCGGAGAGGCTGCACAAGCTGGCGGTGAAGGAGCAGCTCGGGATTCAGCAAGATCCAGTCGAGCCGAAGCAGCTTCCAGTTCCGAAGGCCCCGAGCGCGGAGGAGGAGAGACAGCGTCGCCTCACGCATCTCCCTGCTGCTCCGTGGTGCGAGGAATGTGACAGGGCCAAAGCTCCTGATGCACCTCACTCGCTGGTCAGGCTCGAGGACTCAGAGCAGAAGCACCCACTCATCAGCTACGACTTCGGCTTCTGCAAGACAGCCGACGAGGAAGGGGACCTGACCAAGGTAGAGGACACCTACGCGACGATGCTGGTGGCGTTCAGCTCTGACACTGGAGTGGTGAAGGTTATTCCGTGTGCGTCAAAGGCAGCTTCACCATGCGCCATTGCAGGCATCAAGTCCTTCGCGCAGAGGCTCGAGACGGGCAAGTGCAGGCTCAGGACGGACACGGAGCAGGCGACGAAGGCCATCATGGACGGCGTGGTCAGCGAGCTCGCGGGCAAGGTCACGGCAGAGCTGACCCCCAAGCACAGCAGCCAGTCGAACCCAGCGGAGGCAGCGGTGAAGATAGTCGAGGGCCAGACGAGGGTTCTTAGGCTGGACCTCGAGCAGCGCTACGACACGAAGGTGACGGCGGCCATGCCAATCTGGGCGTGGATGATGCGTCACGCTGGGTGGCTTCACGAGAGGTTCTCGAGGCGAGCTGGAGGTCAGAGCCCGCGCGAGATCGCGACAGGCACGCCGCACAAGGGCGACATCTGCAACTTCGGCGAGACGGTGCTGTATCGGATTGCGCGTCCTGCGCATCGAGGTCTCACTGGAGGTCGGCGTCTGCGTCGAGGCGAGGCTCAGTGGGGCAAAGGGATCTGGGTCGGCAGGTCGGACGAGTCGCAGGAGCACCTGGTGATGACGCCTCGGGGGCTTGACCGCGCACGGACGGTGCGACGGCTCCCTGAGGGAAGGCAGGCTGACAAGGAGCTCCTCCTGACGGTGACGGGGCTGCCTTGGGCTGCGAGGACGGCCCCCGAGAGGTCGAAACGCAGGCGGGCGCCTCAGCAGATCGCGACGGAGCTACCGAGGGCAGAAGGACCTCTTCAGCCTGACGCTCCCCAGCCGCAGCAGGCAGGACAGCCAGAGGGCGGAGCAGCGCCTGCTCAGCCTCAGGCCCCGCAGCAACCACCCCCGCCGGCAGCGGCAGCGGCTCAGCAGCCGCAGCCCCCAGCACCAGAGCCGCCGGCGCCCAGGGATGTGGCGATGGGGGCGGCGCCCTCGCAGGCAGCGAGACGTGGGGTCTCGCCAGCAGCAGAGGTCTCCGAAGGCAAGCGAGCACGAGTTGCAGCGGTTCACGCGCTGGAGGTTGGCAACGTGGATGACTCGCCTGACGCGTTCTGGGAGGAGGTCTCGGATGAGGTGGAGGACCCGACGGATGGCATGTTTGACGTGGACATGCAGGATGAGCTGGACAAGAAGCTCACCATGGAGCACCTGCAGAGCCTCCTGGACCATGGAGTCGGCGAGGACATCGCCAAGTCGGAGGCGAATGGGATGAAGCACATCACCACGCGCTGGGAGAAGCAATGGAGATGGAAGCCAGCGTTGCAGGAGTGGCAGCGCAAGGTGCGGTTCGTCTGCCGCGAGTTCCGCTGGCAGGAGTGGCGTGACGACCTGTTCACACCTGGATCGGCTCCGATCTCCAACAGGTTGGTCGACTTTGTGGCTCTCAAGCGCGGGTTCGAGGTGATGACGCTCGACGCGACGGATGCCTTCTACCAGGCCCCAGAGTACGAGGACGTGGTGGTTGACCCCCCGCAGGAGTACTTGGACATGCTCAGGGCGGATGGCAAGGACACGGAGATCTACTGGAAGTTGAAGAAGCAACTACCTGGGATACGGACGGCAGCGCCAGGCTGGGTGGAGCACATGGCGGGCATCCTCACGGACGAGATGCAGATGACCAGATGCGAGGTGGCGCCGCAGTTCTTCTACAACCCTGAGACGGAGGTGGTGGTTGAGCTGCACATGGACGACTTGCACATGGCTGGATCCAAGGAGGCGCTGGAGGGCTTCCGCGACGAGCTGAAGCAGCATGTGACCTTCAGCGGCGGGGAAATCCACGAGTACGGCATCACCTACGAGCACCTGAAGAGGCTGAGGACGAGGTACGAGCACGGCACAGAGCTGCAGGCCAACCCGAAGTACCTCGACTACGTGGTGGAGACCCTCAACCTCGGCGGCTCCAACACGGCTCCCACTCCTGGAGTGCCAGCACACAAGGCGCTCATGGGGAGCACTCCTACTCTCTCTCAGCAGCAGGCTGGCGTCTACCGCTCATGCGTGGGGGCGCTGATGTACTACGTCCAGGACAGGGCGGACTGCCAGTACGAGGTCAGCTTGCTGGGCAGGATGCTATCAGGCCCCACCGTCGGCGCCTTCACTGCGCTCAAGAGGCTCGTGAGATACCTGCTTGGGACGAGGAATGCGGTGAACTGGCTACCGAGACCGACGGAAGGCGCGAACGTGGAGCTAGTGGGCTTTGGTGACAGCGACTGGGCAGGCGACTTGCAGACGAGGAGGTCCCAGTCGAGCGGCAAGATCGAGATCGATGGTGTTCCCATGCGCTCGTTCAGCAGGCGCCAGAGCATCGTGGCCACTAGCTCGGGAGTTGCTGAGTACTATGCGGCGACGGCGGTCGCCGAGGACTTGCTCTACTTCAAGTCACTTCTTGAGTTCATGGGCTTCACAGTGGCAGCCACCCTGCTGACGGATTCGTCAGCTGCGCGAGGCATTGCCCGACGTGAGGGAGTTGGTAAGGTGCGGGGTCTTGAGGCTCGAGTTCTTTGGCTTCAGCAGGCGATCAAGAGGAAGCTGATGGACCTCGGGACTGTCGGCACCGACGACAACAAAGCGGACCTGGGCACGAAGATCCTTGGACACGATCGCTTCGTCAAGCTCAGGACGCTCAACGGCATCTACACGGACATGGGCCAGGTCGCGGAGAGTGACCATCAGTCGGAGGAGGTGGACTTCGACGTGGGGGCGGCAGCACGGGTCAGGAGCTCGAGAGCTTCTACGAGCTCACTCGGTGCTAGTCGCTCGGCGGCCCTGGCTATGATCACGGCGGCGGCGACGCTCCTGCAGGGCTGCGAGGGCCAGGTCGCCGACCAGAGCAGCTACTACTACGACGCGGAGGTCTGCTCCAGGGATGGCATGGCCACGAGCGACTGGACAGGTTTCCTGGTGATGGTGGCTGTCTGGACACTGATCGTGGCGGCCATCAGTGGCTACGCGGGGTTCCGCTACGCCAGCATGCGGGACTCGGACTGGCTCCTGGTCTCGCCCGAGCCCAATGAGATGACAGAGGAGACCACCCACACAGACAAGATGGAGGATCCGCTTCCAGGCGTGCCAGCCTCACTGGTTATGATGCGACCGAGTCAGCCTACCAGGAACGTGAGCACGCAGTCCCAGATGACCTACAAGTGGAAGTGGGCGGTCCCTCGATTCCAACCAGTCCAGGACCACGCGCACGGTGCCTTCCTTGAAGTGCGTGTGGACAAGGCCAAGGGACTTCTTTTGAACTGACAGTGAATGAGGCTCAGTCGATAGGACCTTGAGCGGCTGCGCCTTGCCTTGAGCCGTTCTGTTTTCTCTTCTTTTCTCCTCTTGCCATCATGCTTAATATCAGAGTTTCGAGCTATTTCTTTCCCTTGGAAGTTGAGTTGAGCTTGCTGACCAGCCAGCGAAGTTTGAGTTCTTTGCTGGGCAGAGTTTCAGTTGTTCGTTTCTTTAGCCTGAGGGACGCCTCAGCAGGTCTTTTGGGGGACGCCCCACCTTGACAAGTTTTCGGGAGTCAGTTGAAAGCTCGACTCAGTGGGTAGCCAAGCTTCCAAGGGGGCGTGTTGTAGATTGTATTTGCTGGGGTCAGGGACCCCCGTGTGCAGGAGTCAGCATGTTAGGGGAGAGAGGGAGCAAGCACTGCAGGTCCTTTGGCTTCGAGGGTTGAGAGGAAAAGCCTCGATATTGCTACAGTATATGTATATGTATATTTATATGTATATGTATGTGTATATGTGTATGTATTTGTATATACACACTTATATGTATATTGGGGGGTCATTTGGTGGGGGGTCATTCGGCATGGTGGGGCCTGCAGACGGCCGCCCGCTTTCGCCCCCGCCCCCTTAGGCGCGCCGCCCGCGAGGCAGTGGTCGGAGGAGGGCCCGTCGAGACAGTTGTAGCTCTCCTGGCGGGCCCACGTCCGCTCAACATCGCGTGCCGATCCGAAGGCCGCTGTTCGGGGGCGGCCAAGCGGGGGGTGATGAGGCCAGGGGCGGGATGGATCTCATGGCGGGGGCCAGATACCTGCCCAGCTTCACGTCCCCGGCTTTTCCTGGGCCGCGCACGTGCCTCGGGTCATGATTTGCGCCCCCCCACACCCTCTGGCAGAGCCAGTGGTAAAGAAGGAAAAGGAAGAAAGACCCCTCCCACGGTCCATCCTGGCCCGTTTTTCGAGGCGGATCCGGCCGCGGCGACGAAAAGCCTGCAGGAGGCCGCAAAAGGACGAGCAAACGCCAGGGAGGGCCCTCGTGGCTCTGACTGGCCATCATCTGAGACGGGGAAGCTGGAAAGAGTGTATGGGGCCGGCCCTTCTACTCTTTTCAGCTCTGGCCTGTTTTAAACGGGTGCCTCGCTGCCCCAAATAGATGTTCGTACCGATGGCTTTGGATAGATGCGATTTACCCCGTTAGCGAGGGCACTTTGCATGAGTTTCCAACTTTACTCTTTCCAGCTTCCCTGTACTCGTTGCTCAACTCCTACATACTGTCAGGAACGCTTGCTCAGCGTTTCGCGCCGCTGGTTCTGGCCCACCACGCCTCGGCGCGACACGCGAGCCATTTCCCAAATCCTAAGCGTCAGCTTCCAGGGCCTTTCCTGAGGCCTCCTGGATGGGGTCGTAGTATATGGGGTTGGAGGATCGCGCTGCATCGCCGATGCATCGGCGATGCGGCTGGATACGGAGCCCAATTTTCTCCACGCCGACGTGGCCGATGCATCGTCGATCCTGCAACCCCATCTTCTCCGACCTCATCTGGGAGGCCTCTCTCTCCTTCGGGGCCCAATAACCGTGTGGTGACGGACCGCGTGTGACTTCGGAATCACCGACAACTCACCACGCGGTCCGTCACCGCACGGTCTTGGGACCTCGGAGGCCCCAGTCGCCCGAGACACCCTCGGAGAGCGACTCAAGTTCCAGTACAGCGTGGTGACACCGAATCCCCGCTGACTAAACCACGCAGTGTGGCCACCACACCGTTTGGAGGCCCCCGATTTCCCAGCCTCCCGCCGCCGCTGTCCCCATCTGGGCCTTCGCGGAAGTGCGGCGGCGCAGCCGTCAGGGGTGCGCCGGAGGCCTCCGCCGATGAGGGCGGGCTCCCGCGCGGGCGCGGCTTCTCCGGTGGCCTGGGCCCTTCGCGCGCGCGCGCGGGGGGCGGCTCGAAAAGGGCTGTGATGATGATGATGATGATCATGATGATGATGATGATGATGATGATGATGATGATGATGATGATGATGATGATGATGATGATGATGTTGACGACGATTGTGATGATGATGATGATGATGGTGATGATGATGATGGTGATGATGCTGATGATGATGATGATGGTCATGATGGTAATGCTGATGATGACGATGATGGTGATGATGGTGATGATGATGGTGACGATGCTGATGATGCTGATGATGCTGATGATTATCAGAAAGGTAATGCTGATAATGATGATGCTGGTGACGATGATAGTGTTGATTGTGGTGGTGGTGATGATGACGATGATGGTGCTGGTGTTGATGGTGGTCATGATGGTGGTGGTGAAGATTATGATGATGCTGATGGTGATATTGATGATGCTGGTGATGATGATGATGATGATGATGATGGTGTTGATGATGCTGACGATGCTGATTATTGCTATGATGATGCTGCTAATGATGATGGTGGTGATTGTGATGGTGGTGATGACGGTGGTGATGATGATGATGCTGGTTGTGGTGATGATAATGGTGGTGTGGTGGTGAAGGTGATGATGATGATGGTGGTGATGATGATGATGATGATGATGGTGATGATGATGATGATGACGATGCTGCTGATGGTGATGATGAAAGTCAGAATGAAGATGGACGTGATGCTGATAATGACGCTGATGATGTTGCTGATGCTGATGCTGTTGTTGATGATTATGATGATGATGATGATGTGGTTGATGGTTGTCGTGATGATGCTGATGTGATGGTGATGATGATGAGTATCTTGGTGGTGGTGGTGGTCGTTATGATGGTGGTGATGATGATGATGGTGATGATGACGGCGATGGCGATGCTGCTGATGATGATGCTGATGGTGACGATGGTGGTGTTGGTGGTGGTGGTTATGCTGCTGGTAAGAATGATGATGCTGATGCTGCTTAGGATGATGTTCACGGTGGTCACGATGCTGACGACGATGATGATGATGATGCTGGTGTTGAGAATGATGATGATGACGATGATGGTGCTGATGATGCTGTTGACGACGATTGTGATGATGATGATGATGATGATGATGATGATGATGATGATGATGATGATGATGATGATGATAATGATGATGCAGACGATGCTGCTGATGATGATGACGCTGGTGATGCTGCTGATGATGATGCTAATGAAGCCAGTAATGCTGATGTTGCTTTTGATGGTGATTATGCTGCTGTTGTTGCTGCTGGTGATGATGATCATGATGATCATGATACTGATGATGATGGTGATGGTGAAGGTGATGCCAATGACGGTGTTGGTGATGACGGTGATGCGAGGGGGGGAGGGGGAGGAGGGATGACGAAGGGAGGGGGACGAGGGGGAGGAGGGATGGGGGGGGGACAAGTATGCACTCCCGCGCCATATCTGACTTCCTATCCCTCCCGCCCATCCCGTACCATTGCGCTGATTTATTCTATCCGCGGACACATGTCATAGTGGATCTGGAACTCCCAAAAAGACCGCTATCGTGTTATGCTTATCGGAGAAGGGAAGCTGCACACATACGAGGAGGGGGGGGTGGGGAGGAGGAGGAGGAAGAGGAGGAGGAGGAGGTCCGTAGCCATTTTGGCTCAAGGCTAAACGTTGTGAAGTGCTATGGGCGCCCGAGAATCAGCGATTAGCTTTGTGACCTTTCAGTAGGTCTCTCTCGAGTCAGGCCGGGGGTTCTGATCACTCCAAAGTTTCACCCATCCAACCAGTCCACATGGCGCTCGCGATGAGAGCCACTCAGAAGTGGTAACTGGCCGAGGCTTTCGACAGTGCTCCCACTTGTCCTGATGATGAGGATGGCGATGATGATGATGCTGATGATGATGATGATGATGATGATGATGATGATGATGATGACGATGATGATGATGATGATGATGATGATGATGATGATGATGATGATGATGATGATGATGACACGCGTCGGCACAAGTCTTCGAGGACAGGAGACTCAGATGCCGAGCAACGGGCATCTGTGGAGAGTACCAAGCAAGCCATGGAGGGAGCAGTGGCCTCGTTGCAGCACCAGGGCGGTACCATGTCAGCTCAAATCGCTCCGCTCGGATCCACCTTCTCCACCTCTTCCGGGCAGGTTCAGGCAACCATCGGGCGCAGGATTTTTGGAGTGGAGACGGCGACGGAAGGGCCATTCCACAGAGCTGCAAGGGTCAAGGCAGAGATGGCGGCGGTCAAGCGGCAACTTGGAGACATCAAGGAAGAATGGCCAGTCTCGCCTACAGTTGATCGGTCTGGTCTTTCGATCGGGAGATCGACACCACCATCCTCGCCATCATGGCAAATGGTGTCCTTGCGAAGAATGACGTGCTCGCTGCTCTTGGCCCCTGGGTGCAGAGAAATAAATAAAATCGCGTCGAACGACATACACACAGATGGAGACCCCTATCGGGAAGCGTTTCACGATTCGTGTGCTCGGAGCCTCTGCATACGCTTCTAGGAAGGTCGCGCAGATGCTGGGAAGTCTCAAGAAGATGGATGGGAGCTACGAAAAGTTCGTTGGAGCAGACGTGGGCAGCGGACGTCGTGAGATACATGTTACGGGATACAAGAACCCCGAGATGGTCAAACAGGAGAGAGATATGCACCAAGAAGGCGCGCTCGATTCTCGGTAACTTGCAGCCGCAGGCCCGATACTTCGTGGACAAGCAGAAGGGCGAGCTCAGCTCCAACTGGGTGCCTTTGCTCAAGGTGCAGCCTAGGCCTGGAAAGCAGGAGCCGCTTGTGCACTTGCTTCGAAGAACCTTCGTGCGTAGGGATTTGACCTCGACAGAGTCCGTTCTAGTCTCGCGCATGAGTTTGCCCAACCGACGGCGTCAGTCTCGTGGATTATTTAACCCACTTCTCGCCCGATGGCGAGGCAAGGAGCAGTGGGCACTATCTCTGACCACGTGGGATGCCAGAGCCCTGTTTCATCATGAACCTTCGATTCGGGATCGGAAAACGTGGTTGCGTCGATCGCTCCTGACTCATGGGGCGGTTTTGGCGGCTCAAGAAACGCACGGGTCAGAAATGGATGCGCGCGACTTGTTGTATCACACGCACAAGGATTTCCTTGCCACGGTGAGCTTCAGTAGCGCGCCGCACGCGGGAGGAATCGCCGCTCTCTTCTCGAAGTGTTCTGCGGCCGCTGGCGCCACGCCGGCAGTGGTTTCCAGTGTTTTGGTCCTGGGGGGGGTCCTCAATGTGAGAATTGAGTTTGCCAGGGGCGTCTGGATTAGCCGTTATAACATACATAATTTCGGCCTCTCGGCCGACCGGAAGAATATGATCGCATGTCATGGCGTATACTCAGGACTCGGAGGCCTCCCCCGACGCCGCGCTCGTAGTTGCGGCGGGCGGTTTTCATTTTGCCGACCAGCTGCCGCGCGCAGGGGGCGTCGGGAATCCAGAGGTTGCCCGCGTGAGCCCAGGGGGCCATGGCACCCGAAAGTTTAGTTTTGCGAAAGAATATCGGAAAGGCCGCGGCCAAATTCTGATGAAGGCCTTGGGGGCCATGGTTGAGATTCAAGTTCCCGAACCGACGCGCTTCTGTCAGAGGCGCAGGCTGCTGTCCGCGCTGGATGGGGTCTTCGTCAGCTTTGAGGGTTGGATCCCCCCCGCCCAGTTGTCCGCCTCTGGGGAGGTGCGGGGGCTCCCCGAGGTGCCGTGCCTGGAGGGCGCCAGCGACCATGCCCCGCATTCCTCTCCTTCTCGAGCAGTGAGCCTCAAAAGCAAGGAGGACAATTTCAAAGCATTCCCAGGGGGTTCACCCACCCGAAGTGCCAGGACGTTTTGAAGAAAGTCTCCGAAACAGTGGTTTTCGACGTGCTCTCTCCCCCCTGGCCCTGGACTTTACCGAGAAAATGATGATGGAGGCTGCTCGTGTTGCTCGGAATTCGCTACTTCGGAATTCGCCCAACAGTCTCTTCTCCAAGTGCATCGCCGTCGTGCTGTTTGGCGCTGGGACCTGAAGCTGGGGGAGAAGATAAGGTCGAGTTCCGGACTGGGTAGGAGGCATCAGTACGTCGACCCCATGGGAAAGAAGGTCACGCTGATCGGTGCTAGCGGGTTTGCCTCGACGACGGGCGAGATCTCTAGAGGGGCGGCGAACGGGAGTGGGGCGCTGACGAAGAGGGAAATGGCGACGGCGACGGGCGAGTTCACGCGAAGCAAACTCCGGCGACGGCTGAAAGGGCAAATCATTTGAGGCGATTTTTGGGCCCCCTTCGGCAGTCAGGTGACTCTGCGAGGCCTCGAGGTGGGCGGCGGAGCTGTCACTCGCGACTTTGGCCAGGTCATGCAGGTGCTAAGCCGGCCAGCACTGGGGCGCGGTCTTCGGCCAGGAGAACAAAGTCAACCAGACAGACAGGGACCTCGCGGCCCTGGATAAATATGGGCCCGAAGTTTCCCAAGAGGACCTCCCGCCGCCCGCGTTAGCTGACGTTGAAAGCTACCTCGAGAGGGCCAACAACAGCGCCCCTGGACCCGACAGCCTGACGCACGCGGTCCAGCGGTGAAGGCGCAACCTGTGCGCCGCGAGGCCCGTCGGCGAGCGGAGCGAGTCAACTCTTGGCCGCAGCGACGTGCCCACGAGGAGGAGGAGGATAATGAGGAGGGGAGAAGGAGGATATGGCAGTGAACAGCAGGAGAAAGAGGATCACGAAGGAGGGGGGGACGAATAATGGCAGCGGCAACTCGAATGGAAGGAGCGGGAGGAGCAGGGGGAGGGGAACGGCGGAGGAGGGGAAAGGAGGGGAGCGACAAGATTGAGGAATGATTCGGATCCGGGCGAGTGGCCCGCGCTTGGGCGAGAGCGCCTTTCTCAACGACGGGAGCAAAGCCGCGATCCTAATATGGGAAAGAGCGTGTTCTACCGCTGCTGGCGGAAAACCGGGGGGGGTCACTACCGGTTCGAACCCCTCCCCCCCCCCCCCCACCGGAAAACCGGGGGGGGTCACTACCAGTTCGAACCCCCCCCCCCCCCTCAGCTCATCATGAAAAGGGGGGGGGGTCACTACCGGTTCGAACCCCCCCCCCCCCCCCCCTCGAAAACCGAGTGGGGGTGCGGACAGTGGTGGGGACGGTGTTGGTGGGGACAGTGGTGAGGGGACAGCGGGACAGTGGTGGGGACAGTGGGACAGTGGGACAGTGGTGGGGACGGTAGTGGTGGGGACAGTGGTGGGGACAATGGTGGGAACAGGGGGGACAGTGGACAGTGGTGGGAACGGTGGTGGTGGGGACAGTGGTGTGGGGACAGTGGGAATGAGGTGGAAACACTGGGACAGTGGAGGGTACAATGGTGGTGGGGACACTGGTAAAGGCGGTGGCGAGGACGGCGGTGGGACAATGGGACAGAGGTACAGTGGGGACAGTGGTGGGGACAGTGGGGACAGTGGTGGAAACAGTGGGACAGCTCAGTGGGACAGCGGAGGAGTCAGTGGGACAGTGGGGACAGTGGGGATAGGCAGTGGTTGGGTCCGTGGAGACAGTGGGGAGAGTGGAACCGTGGTGGGAACAGTTGTGGGAACAGTGGGGACAGTGCGACAGTGGTGGGGGCACTGGTGGGGACAATAGGGACGGTGGTGGAACCAGTGGGGACAGTGGTGGTGAGGACAGTGGTGCTGGGAACAACAGTGGGGGATGTGATGCGAGCGGTGGTAGGGACCGGGAGTCGTTTGCTGGCGGTGCGTGGGGGGGGGTCGAACCGGTAGTGACCCCCTCCGGTTTTCGAGGGGGGGGGGGGTCCAACCGGTAGTGACCCCCCCCGGTTTTCCGGATCCGGAGGGGGGGGGGGGAGGGGTTCGAACCGGTAGTGACCCCCCCCCGGTTTTCGAGGGGGAGGGGGGGGGGTTAGGGGAGGGGGGGTTTTGCCGGGAGGGAGGGGGGGGGGGGGGGGGAGGGGTTCCAGCAGGGGGGGGGGGGGATTTTTCGGAGGGGGGGGGGGAGACCCCCGGGTTCCGGAGGAAAAGGTTGGCAATTTTCCACAGTAAAGCGGCGGTGGATCATGCTCTCTCTAATATGGGGCCCACGCTGCAGCTGGAACACAGTTCTGGAAGGATTGATAACGTTCGGATCTGGCAAGCGCACGATCCCGTGCGTATCAACGCGCGGAGGGGCCGAGCAAATCCCCAGCCATCTTTGGGACAGGGGGGAGAGTAGTATTCATGTCGGGTAATTGTGGAGGGAGGGGCAGGGCGGGGGATGCAGGGGATGGGGGGGGGGGAGGGGGAGGACGGGGGGGGTGAGTGTGGGAGCGGGGGGGGTGAGGGGTGAGGGGGGCGAGAGGACGAGTAGGGAGGGCGGGGGGGCGGAGGGAGAAAAGGAGACGGAGGACGGTGGGGAGGAGGAGGAGAGGAGGAGGAGGAGGAGGAGGAGGAGGAGGAGGGAGGAGG
>CAUYUJ010014599.1:219349-224349 GCA_963575745.1 Prorocentrum cordatum
ATGTTTGTTACGTCGGTCCCGTCCGTGCCTGCTCCTCCTTCGCCGCTGTCCTGGCTCGGAGGGCCCCGCGGCCTCTCCGCGGCCGTGCGCAAGCGGGCGTCTGCCGCGGCCTCGATGGGTTGGAGACCTGCCGCTGCTGGCCGCCGCCGTTGATGGCGACGCGTACTCGCTCCTGGCGCCCCGGCACCGCTTGCACCCGCTGCTCGTTCGGGTGTCGCTAGAAGTGCCCCTGGCCGAAGGTGCCCCCAGCTTTCCGCAACATATTGGAGCCCCTGGGGCCCCCTGGGCCTCGTCGGGGTTGCTCAGGAAGCCGTCTGGGCCACACCGAGAATTCTAGGGGCACCTTGGGCCAGGGGCACCTCTAGCAACACCCGACTCGTGGCAAAAAAGAAGAAGGTAGATCGGGTTTGTGGTGCAAGCCTCGCCTCAACCTCCCGAGGGCGGCATTCCCTGCACTGGCTGCGCTCGCAGTCCGTCTTCGGGCGAGCGTGGCGACACGGCCACGTGTGCAACCTGTCTTGCGCATGCTCTCCGCAGGACAGACAGAAACAAAGCAACGGTTTATGAGTATCCTCGACTTCCGTACTGGCCAGCACATGACCGTGCTCGGGAGACTGCGTCAGCAGACCAGCTGTCATCTGCGGGAAACCTTCGCAGCCTACCTCGGGTCTGGCGTTTCTATTAGGAGAACAAAAAGTGGCATAAACCTAAAAACTCGGAGGTCCGCGCGGATTTCTCGAGTCCGCGCTGGACCCCCCTCCCTGCCGCGCGGAGCGCGCCAGGGGCGGCGCCGGAGGCGCCGCCGGGGGGCTCCAGCGCGGATCCAAGAAATCTGCGCGGACCTCCGAGTTTTTATGTTTATGCCATTTTTCGTTCCCTATCTATCTCCATCGCACCGATGCCACGACGGCCATCTTTCCCACGCGCGCCAGCCTTCGGCGCGTGGAAATACTTTCTTCGGACGGGCCCTGCGTGGGTGGGGCGCCCGTGGTGGTCCCCGGGGTGAGCACGGCAACACCGCCGCGATGCATATCGTGCCGCCGCGTTTCGAGCCTCCCAATTCGAACTCCCTGGGCCGCAGCCCACTCCTTCTGGGAAGCCCTCGGTAGGGGAACAGAAAATGACATAAACATAGGAACTCGGAGGTCCGCGCGGATTTCTCGGATCCGCGCTGGACCCCCCTGGCGGCGCCAGGGACGCGGCCCGTGGCGCGCTCCGCGCGCCAGGGAGGGGGGTCTAGCGCGGATCCAAGGAATCCGCGCGGACCTCCGAGTTTTTATGTTTATGCCACTTTTTGTTCCCCTATTCTGGGAAGCCCTCGGGTGCATGAGGATGGCCTGATGAGCTTCCACGTCGGCATGCCAGTTGGCCCTGCCGATGGAGCGATCAGGCTGAGGCAACGTATCCATGAGGGCTAAAGCTCTGGTGAGCGAGAGTCCATACAACTGGGGCGTATCGATGTCTGACCACATGCTGCAGAGCCCCCCTCCTGAGCCCGCGTACCTCTGACGACGGGACAGTTGAGCCTGATGTGGGTTCATGCAATCGCTACAGCATGCTTCACCAATTATACTGGGACGACGACTGGAAGGATTGCGAACTGCAGCTGCGTGGCCGCCTGGCCCGTCTGGCAAACTCGGCCATGCATTGCAACGCGCTGAAGCTACCCTGAAGTCGGGCCTGTCCCTCTACAGGGGGAATATCCAAAAATGGTCAACAAATCGTCAGGGGGTGATTTTTTGAGTGTTTTTTGGGATCATTTTTGGGAGTATTGTTTGACTATCTTTAATTTTTCGTCCAAAATCCGCCTGTAGGGGGACCTGCCCGACCTATAGCTACCCTTTCCCCCCCTGGTCATGAATTTCCACGAAGAAGCTGCTCTGGAGAGCTCCATAATCTGATGCGGCGCTCAAGATCCATCTCCGGAAACTCGCAGGCCTGCGGTGTCGAACGAGGCCCAATCTAGTGGTTTCCCGCCCTGATCATATGACCTCGGCGCGTGCTGGTCCGACAGCTCGGGCCACGACGCGAGAGGGTGCTCCCTCTTTAAGCCGGTGTAGAACTTCTCGTCGCCCTCCTTCGCCCCTGGAAGGAACCTGTTACACGCGTCTGCCCCTTCACGGGCAGCGCGCTCCTATGGGCCATTGCAATAAAAGATCCTATGGCGAACGTGATCAGGCTGAAAACACTTAGGGCACAAGCCGCTGGACAAATATCCTTGTTTATCGGCGCGGTCCTCGGTTCAAATCCCCCCAGAAAAGTCCGATTTGACCAAGTATTTACCCTGGGCCGTAAGGCCAATGCCTTTCAACTTGGGCTTGGTGATGCGCCTAATGGGGTCGATGCGCGCGCGGGCCCCATCCCCCGCCTCAGTTTTGTCGCCAGGGCTCTCTTGTGATGTCGTTGGACACGTGACTCATCATCGCAGGGGAGTTATACAGCAGGCGCTGCTCGATCATTCTGTCACCCACAGAGTCCAGCAGGCTTGTCGATTTCCACCTTATAGTGTGGAGGGAGAGCAGCATTCTATTTACTCAAAGGCCCTCGGGTCCTTCCCCACGTTCATCCTTGCAGTCCTTCCTGCGGCTCGGCCTCCCGCGTGATCCTCAGCTCGGGCAGTGTGAAGCCCGCCAACAATGGTACCGTAGTGGTGCTGGAGCTGCTTCCTGCCCGAGCGGTGCCCGGGGTTCGCGCTTTGGGTGACGTCGATCTTCCGCGCCTCAAGCCTCTGACGAACTTCGCGAAGTTGCGTCTCCAGCTGGCCGCGGGCAGTGGCCATGAGGTCGCCCTCGCACATCTTGATCGCTTGCTCCATGCTCCAGGACGGCGGCCTGGGTCGCCGAGGCTTCCTCGGTCTCTGGCGTGGCTGCCGCGGTAGCGCCCGCCGCCGCTGGGGTGCCCGCGCCGCCCGCGCCTGCGCCCGCGGCCGTCGAGCCGCTCCCCGGTGTGGTGCCACCTGGCGCCGTTTGCTCGCGCCCGGTTGGTCGAAGACTTCTTGATGACCTGCGCGAGCTGCTGCTTGAGTTCCCCCGGCTGCTGCTCGAGCTTATCCCTCTTCCGACTTCCCATGGGCTTGACGCCACCGCCGGCACCCAGATAACCGCCGTCAGCAGCCCCTGGGTTGGCGAAGCTCTTCGCCCTCTCGATGACGTTGGCGGGCGCGCCCTGTCCACGCTGGCAGCGAATTCGGCGCGCCCGATTGCTCGGCGCGCCGCAGGCCTGACAGCCCCACGTGGGGAGCATGGGGCCCTTGACAACATCATTTATCTGGCTGCCCCCGTAGGAGCCGTGAGCTGTGCGTTGAGATCCCGCGAAATGTGTTCAAAGTTGGAAGAAAAAGCCACACATGGCCCGCCACGACTGCTGCCGCTCTGAAGAAAAGTCGTGACACGCCCAGGAAGACCTGGGCGAGAACGGCTGAGGAGGAGGATGAGGCCCGCGGAAGTGTTCATGGGGGCGTTGAGGCATTGGCTTATATACCGCGCTCGACATCGGGATTGCCTGTCAGACGCGTGCACCGCTGGCCTGGACTGCGTGTCCAGCATGTACGAGAGCGAGATCGCCTGTTACGCCCCTTACAGTGACGTTCTGGACCGTCAGGCCCTGGTCTGGTCAGCCTGCGGCCGACCCCATCCCCGGGCGACGTCCCTCCCCCGCGCACTCGCGACCCGCCGTTTCCCGCGGAGCGGATGCTCGGACGAAGCGCGGCGGTGCCGCCGCCTGGCCAGCGCGGCCAGCGAAGCCCTCTGACGGCGGGCGGCCGCCCGCTGCAGGGCGTGCTGGCCTGGTGAGGGTGCAGGCGACTGGACGCCCCCCGTCCCCCCCCTCGCCCGTCCCGCGCGCGCCGCGCCCCCCGTTCCGCCCCGCCCTCTGCTCGCTTGCCTGCCCGTTTGCCGCGCTCCCTTCCTCTTCCGGGCCCGGGGGCCGCGCGCGAGTGCTCGGTGCACCCGGTGTTGTTGTCGCCGTCTGTTCCCCCCCCCCCCCCCTCCCGTCTCTTCCGTCCCTCTCTCCTTCCCTTCGCCCCCCCCCGCCCTCCTTTCCCTTCCCTCCCCTCTTCCCTCCTTCCCTCCCTCCGGCGGCGTGCCGGCTTATCCTGCCGCGGACTGGGCTGAGCGCCGAGCTCGGGACAGCGTCTTTGCTGTCGTGCCTGATCCTTGGATTTCTCGTCTCCAGCCCGTCCTCCTCTTCTTCCGCCTCCTCCTCCTCCTCCTCCTTCTCCTCCTCCTTCTCCTCCTCCTCCTCCTCCTCCTCCTCCTCCTCCTCCTCCTCCTCCTCCTCCTCCCTGTCGTTTTCCCTCACGCGGGTGTTTTTGGGCACGGGCGCTGAGGGCGCTCCCTCTAACTTTTCGCGTCTGGTTCAGGGTCTCTTGTCCGCAGATTTGGGGGGTTTCTTAACGAGGACATCGGTGAGTGGCCTCCCAAGTGAGATAGAACAAGAGAGGGATAATAAGAGAAAGAGAGAGACACACACATACATAACACACAAGCACACATCCATGTACATTTAGCAGGAACGGTAAACATATACATTTACACAGAGAGAGAGAGAGAGAAAACGAGAGTGATACATACACACACGCATATATATATATATATATATATATATATATATATATATAAAAGAGAGAGAGAGAGAGAGAGAGAGAGAGAGAGAGAAAAAACGAGAACTAGGGACACATACATATATACTGCGATATAGTGAGAAAAGGAGAGGGGACGAGAGAGAGAGAGAGACACATATACACATGTATTTATATATAGTATACATATCCACGGAGGGAGGAAGGGAAGGGACAGAGGGATGAAGGGAGGAGAGAGAGAGAGAGAGAGAGGAAAGGAGAGAGAGAGAGAGAGGTAACTATAGAGATGGGCTGATGGACGGATGGGCAGGCATCCAGGTGTATTACGCCGCCGACACCAAGTCGCTCATGCCGACGGCGAATCGCTCGCTGCGCCCTCCTCCCCTGCGTCGCATTCGTCGCCTCGGCTCAAGGCATATGG
>CAUYUJ010014599.1:229349-246849 GCA_963575745.1 Prorocentrum cordatum
TAATCCCGTTTCCTCCTTCCTCGTTCGTCGCCCTCCACGTGCTGTCCCTCCTCTGCCCTCGGCCCCCATTCCTCCCTTCGTCCTTTTGTTCCTCCTCCTCGTCCTCCTCATCCTCTCCTCCCCCTCCTCCGTATCGAGCGTCAGTCTTCGCTCCTCGGCCTCAGTGTCCCGCCCTCGTTCTCGCCCTCGCTTCCCCCCTCGCTCCAGGCCCCGCGCCCAGCTTCGTCTCCGCCCTCACCCCCGCCCTCGCCCCCGCCCGAGGCCATTTTCACTTCAGCCCTCCTCCTCGACTTCGCCTTCGATCCCGTCCTTGCTCTCACCGTCGTTCCCGCCCTCGTTCCCGCCCTCGTTCCAACCTTCGTTCCCGCCCTCGTTCCCGCCCTCGTTTTCGCCCTCGTTCTCTCCCTCGTTTTCGCCTTCGCTCCCGCCGTCGCTCCCGCCGTCGCTCCCGCCGTCGTTCCCGCCGTCGCTCCCGCCCTCGTTCTCGCCCTCGTTCCCGCCCTCGTTCCCGCCCTCGTTCCTGCCTTCGTTCCCGCCTTCGTTCTCTCGGTCGTTTTCGCCTTCGCTCCCGCCGTCGTTCTCGCCCTCGTTCTCGCCCTCGTTCTCGCCCTCGTTCCCGCCCTCGTTCCCGCCTTCGTTCCCGCCCTCGTTGTCGCCCTCGTTCCCGCCCTCGTTCCCGCCCTAATTCTCGCCTTCGTTTTCGCCCTCGTTCCGGGGCCGCCCGGAGGCCGCCTGGGGAATCCAAGGGCCGCCCAGGGAAATCAGACTTGAAACAGAGTTTCGGCCAGACCTCAAACAGACTTCAAGCGGACCTTAAACAGACCTCAAGCAGACCTTAATCAGAGTTTGGCCAAAAACAGACTTCAAACACACCTCAAACACACCTTAAACAGACCTCAAACATACCTCAAACAGACTTCAAACAGACCTCCCGGAAGTTCCCCGGAGGTTCCGCGGAGGTTCCCCGGAGGTTCCCCGGAGGTTCCCCGGTTCCCCAGAGGTTCCCCGGAGATTCCCCGGAGGTTCCCCGGAGGCGCCCAGGGAATTCCCGAGGCGCCCGGAGGGAACCCGCAGGCGCCTAGAGGCGGCCCCCCGCCCTCGTTCCCCTCTCGTTCCCGCCCTCGTTCTCGCCCTCGTTTTCGCCTTCGTTCCCGCCCTCGTTCTCGCCCTCGTTCCCGCCCTCGTTCCCGCCCTCGTTTTCGCCCTCGTTCTCTCCCTCGTTTTCGCCTTCGCTCCCGCCGTCGCTCCCGCCGTCGCTCCCGCCGTCGTTCCCGCCGTCGCTCCCGCCCTTGTTCTCGCCCTTGTTTCCGCCCTCGCTCCCACCCTCGTTCCCGCCATCGTTCCCGCCCTCGTTCTTGCCCTCGTTCTCGCCCTCGCTCCCACCCTCGTTCCCGCCCTCTTTATCTCCCTCGCTCCCGCCCTCGTTCCCGCCATCGTTCCCGCCCTCGTTCTTGCCCTCGTTCTCGCCCTCGTTCCCGCCCTCGTTCCCGCCCTCTCTACCTCCCTCGTTCTCGTCCTCGTTCTCGCCCGTCCCCCCCGCCCGTCGCATTTCTTGCCCTTGCCTCCGCCTTAGTTCTCGCGATCGTTCCTACCCTTGCCCCATGTCCCCGCCTTCGTTTTGGGCACCTCCCAGGGCACCTCCCGCGCCCCCGAGCCTTCCGAAAAGTACAGCGCTTCTCCTCTGCGCGTGCTGCCCCCGACCTGTTCTGGGCGGGCGGCGGGGATTGGGGCGGCCACCGCGATGCGCATCCTGCCGCGGCGCGGCGGCGAGCCTCGGGTGGGCCTTTTTTCGCCCAAGCTGCCCTTGAGCAGTTTTGGGCAGGGCCGCGCAGGCGGGGGGCGCTGCCCCGCGCCCCCCGCGCGCCCCCCGCGCATGCCTTAGCCTTGGCGTTGCCGCAGGGTGGCGTGCGCATGCGGGCCCAGCTCGCAGCATTTGGCAGCTGGCGGCTGGGCCCCCAGCCATGACCAGCCGCTTGGCTTGCGCATTCCTTATTTGTTGGGGGCCGACCCGGCAGCGATCTGGGCCGACGCCGCGACATTGGTTTCGGCGGGCCCAAACCATACCACGCGCTGAGGACCAGACGTGAATCAGAGTTCCAGCTCAGACATGAATCATACCTTCATTAAAGTTTTGAGCCTGAGCAGAGCACCCCCCCAAAGGACGCACTCAAGGCTGGCGCTTCAGCGGGGGCAACAGTTCGAAACGAAAACCCAAGCGTAAATCCAGTTCCCGGGAATCCTGTGTGTACAAAACAATGCGCGGATGGGGGGCTGGATCTCTCCCGGACGTCGCCAGGGGACAGAGGAGAGTGGCGTTCACATTTGTGTAATTGTGGAGGAGGGGGGGGCGATGGGGAAGGGGAGGAGGAGGAGGAGGAGGAGGAGGAGGAGGAGGAGGAGGAGGAGGGGGAGGAGGAGGAGGAGGAGAAGAGGAGGAGGAGGAGGAGGAGTGTGGGAGGAGGAGGAGGAGGAGGAGGAGGGGAGGAGGAGGAGGAAGGAGGAGGAGGAGGAGAGGAGGAAGCAGGAGGAGCAGAGGAGGAGGAGGAGGAGGAGGAGGAGGAGGAGGAGGAGGAGGAGGAGGAGGGAGGAGAGGAGCAGAGGAGGAAGGAGGAGGAGGAGGAGGAGCTGGAGGAAGAGGAGGAGGAGGAGGAGGAAGGGCGAAGGAGGAAAAAGAGGAGGAGGGAGGGATGGCACGGACAAGGACTCCTGACCGAAAGCCCGTGTGTCCAGAGTTCCCGCGCTGGCTGCCAGATGCGTCCCGTCCAACGGCGAGGCTCCCCGCCCTCGCGCACGTGCCGCCTATGGTCCCCAGTTTTGCGTCCTCGATCCTCGCTCTTCGATCCTCTTGGATCCTCGATCCTCGATCGTCGATCGATCCGCCTGATTATGCCTTCGCTCTTGGCACCATCTGCTCACTCCCATTCCTTGGGCTGTTCAGTCGACCCCGCGCTGGCCGACCCTCTGGAGAAAGGCTCTCCGCGTGGTCCTCCTCTTCATCTCCTCTCCCCCTCTGCCCTCCTTCTCCTCCTCCTTGCCCAGACTGGACGAGAGTACCTTGACAGGATCAGTAGAGGTTTACGCCGCAAGGTCTTGAGTCGAGCAGAACAGGCTGCGAGACGATCGGGGAAACGTCCGAGCCGTGAGGTTTAGCCCAATGGGGATCATGGCACTGCATCCGCAACGGCTTCCACTCCACTCCACCTCTCCATCTCCTTCCTCCTGCCTTTTCCTCCTGCCTCCTTTCTTTCTTCTCTTCCCTCCTTCTCCGCCTCCCTTCCCTCTCCCATGATTTCTTCCTGCTCCTCCCCCTCCTCCCGCTTGTCCCCCTCGCCCTCCTCCTTTTCGCTCCCCATCGGGCGCCAGGACGGCCGCGGACGGCGACGACAGCGGCGGCGACGACGGCGCCGGGAGAGGTGACGGCCGCGGACGTCGCCACCGCGACGCCGATGACGCCGGAGCAGGCGCGGCGCGCGTCCCCGCCGTCGCCGTCGCCGTCGCCGTCCCGCCGTCGCCCTCCCGCCGCCGCCGCCGCCGCCGTCGCTGTCGCCGGCGCCGTCGCCGTCGCCGTTGCAGTCGCAGTCGCCGTCGCCGTCGCCGTCGCCGTCGCCGTCGCCGTCGCCCTCGTCGTTGTCGTCGTCGTCGTCGTCGTCGTCGTCGTCGTCGTCGTCGTCGTCGTCAAGTTTCGAGCGTCGAGCGCTGAGCTGTGAGCGTCGAGCGTCGAGCTTCGAGCGTCGAGTGTCGTCGTCGTCGTCGAGCGTCGATGATCGAGGTTCGGGCCGCTTCGGGCCTGGGAACCTCGACGGGCATCGGGGGACCCCTGGGGATCTCTAAGAGCTTGTGCTGGGGAGATTGCGCGCAGACGACCTTGAAGTGGCGCCGCTGGTGTGGTCGCAGCACTCAAACCCAACTCGGGGCCGACGAGGCGATTCCTGCTGATGCACCCCGGGGCCTTCAGCCGAAGGTGGGATCTCTAAGCTGTGGCCCGCGCGCCGACGAGTTGTTGGGACGCAGGCTTGCTGCCCCAGCCTGCTCCCCCCCCCTGCGGCTGAGTTGTCTCCGTTCCTCCTCCCTCTCCCTCCCTCTCCTTCCTGCCTCCCCGCCCCGTCGTACGGACATCTACTCCAGCAGCACGTGCAGATTCTGCGCCCCCTCCACGAGTAAGACCAGAGCGCCGCCATCGCCAGACGACGTCGAGGAATCCGTTGCTCCGTGGCACACCCAGCAGCGGACCGGCAAGCCTAGATGGATAAGAAGCTGGCAACAGAAACGCGTACCCTGGTGGCAGCATGGAGGAGAAGATGGGGGCCCAGTTCAGAGCGCAGCGCCCACAGGAGAACCCGCTCATCATCAGCTTGCTACCGTCGAGGAGCAGAACAGGAGGCTCCGCCTCTGTCCCGTCCACTTGCACCGAAACAGGCAGAGAACAACCGTCGATGGCGTCGTCTCCCCATGAGCCAGGAGGAGCTCAGGCCGCACCGTGAGCGGCTTAAGATCAGTCTGGGCGCGTTGATCAAGCATTGCGTATCACATGGGCCATGGCTTGTCCAGGATCCGGGAGCTGGCGCCGACGACGCCACCACCCTCTGCTCATGTTCATATACGCGAGAGGTCCCAAGACCAGCACGCAGCAGCAACAGTCGTCATACGTCGGCCGCATTCGTAAACGCCCCAGCGAGACCCAGAACGCTGAATCTGATGCGCACGCACCGCATCAACTCGCAGTAGCTCACATCCAATGTCCTCGTCGAGGACGCCCAGAAGGCAGAGGACCTCCTGTCCCATTTCGACGAGATCGAGGGGGATGACGATGACGAGCCTGATGATGAGGATGTCCATATTCAAGAAGGTCGCTCCGCAGAGTCAGCAGACAAGGCGACCGCAGCAAAAGGAACCGTGACAGAGCCCAAGTCAGACCAGTCGGCGGTCGCTTGCCTAGCCGCCATCCAGGTCACCAGTGCGAGCCTTGCCCAGCAGGTCACCCGACTTGCCCAGCAGATGCCCCTCGTCCAGCAGCAGATGTCGGGTATAGCCAAGACCCCGGGTAAGGGGACCCGCTTAGTGGTAGGTAGGGCCCGGGGGCCCCTCAATTGGCCAGATTCACTAAACCAGGTTTGCCGTAACATGTGTTTTTCGGGTGACGGCAGTTCCGGTTAGTGGAAATGGGACGGGGGGGCGCCCCCGGTGCAAATTACTAAACCAGGTTCCACTAAACCCAGTTCTGCCAACGCCCGAAGATGGCACAGGCGACCGCCCTCGGCCAGCAGCCAGCCAATGGCGAGCAGCCGCAGGCCGCCCCCATGGCGGGCGCCCAGGCCCCACCGGCAACGGCAGGAGGCGCCGCTTCCGCCGCCGCCGCTGGCCCGGCTGCCTGGCCCGCGCCGGTCGCCGCAGTAGAGCCCGCGGCCACCGCCGCAGCAGACGCCGCCGCCGCCAGCGGACGCCAGCCAGCCAACGCCAGGACCGCCAAAGGAGGAGGCGCCAAGGACCGCAAACCGTCCAACAGCTGCAGAGACCGCGGAGAAGTTCTCAGAGCTTCCTTCGGGAAGGCCAGGCGCTCGCTCCAGAAGTCCGACACCGTGGATGACGACGACGACGCCGGGGAGTCCGAAACCACAGAGCCCATGGACCCCAACGCCATCAGCCCGGGCGAGGTGTGCCCAACGGCAGATGACGAGTCTTGTCAAACTACTACGTCTTGTGCTGATGTGGGAGCTCGGCGCGCGTCCCGGGGAATTCAAAAATAAAGGACGAGCAGTGACCCACTCCTCCCTTATGCCCGCAGGACGTCCGAGGCCGCGCCTCAGGCCCCATGCCTCCTCTGGGCCCCGCCAAGGAGCTCCTCCTGGCCCACTGGGGCCTCCCCATGATGTCCCACATCTCACAGTTAGCAGGCTTCTGGAATTCAGCTATTATCTCAGGTCGATCAGGCCTACAATCTAACCCAGGGTGGGATCAACACCGACCGCTCAGGGGTGGGCGGGTGGGGGCAAATCATGGGCCCGGAACGAATGTCCACCAGCATGGGCCCCTGTCGTTATTGCATCGTCACCAGGACACAGATGGCTCATGTGCTTTCAAGGTGGCCAGCTACGCTCGGCCGACAGTGTATATCACGCGTCTCTTTTCTCAGCAGTTGCCGAGTTTGAAACTGCCATCTGGGCAGCCGCCTGGCTGCTGCGCTCGCTTCGTCAGCTCCCTCCCAGCCTATCATATAGCTGCGCGCCGACAACATGCAGTTCGTTACGGGGGTCTTCGCTGGGCTTACACGGAAACCTTGACCTCCCCCACCCCCCTTCAACGACCCGAAAAGTGCTCGAGAGGCTCCCCGACGAGCCCCCCGGCTCTCTGTCAGGCCTCGGTCAGCCCTCGCCCACGGGCTTCTGCAGCCTCCTCGTGCCACGGCGCATGGTTTACCTACCCTGGTTCTGATCTGTTGGTCTTGCAGACGTGCGGGGCGGCTCCTGGACGACAGTTTTGGGGCGTGGTTTGCGATTGCAGTCTTGCGGAATGCGCAGCTCCCGCTAACACATCATTGCTAGCCCTGGTCCTGCCCACGCAGGTACCAGTCCTACTAGGAGCTCGCATGTCGCAGCACGTGCGACGCGAGCAAGCGAGCACGCGACCAGCAGTGGGCGCGGTTTTTTTCGACGACGGCGCCTTTGCTGTCATGGGGCCGCCATGCTGGCTCGTCCGCGCGGTAGCGGACGTCGCGGCCATGGTTTCTTCGAGCCTTGCAGAACGCGGTCTGCGCTTACATTTCGACTGGGGCAAGTCAGGGAGCTGCTTTTCCAGCTGTGCCGCAAGAGAGCAAACGCGGCGCGCGTAGAATTGTGGGAAACAGGGAAAGGCATCATACACGTGCACTCGGACCGCGCGCGGGGAACTTTGCCATCCACGCCGTGCGGCAATGCCCTCACCTGGGTGTCATGCCTGACGAGCGCGGGGACGTGGGCCCCAAAGTTTCACAGCGCGTATCTGGCGCTGAGCAGTCATCTCAGGCACTGCGCAGAAACGTATTCTTTTCGGTAAAACACTTCTTAGGGGCCACGCGTCTAAACATGAGATTGGTAGATGAGCCTGGGAAAATGACGAACACGTATACACCAGCATCCCGTATACATTAGGATCCGTTTTCCTGTGCGAGTTTCAGTGCAGGGCCAGAAAATGCGTAGGTGTATAGAGTTCGGTTCCCTACTAGGCCTCCTGTTAAAAGGTCGGAGCAGACGGGGTCGGAGGCTCGCGCCGCATCGCCGATGCATCGCCGATGCGGCCCGATGTGGGGCCCGATGTGCTTCGCGTCGGCGTGGCCGATGTTTCGCCGACGTCGACGATGCATTGCCAGTGCATTACCGTCGCATCGCTGACGCATCGCCGACGTATCGGCGATGCGGCGCGATCCCCCGACCCCAGCTTAGAAGGCCTCTATATACAGTGCCGTTTTTAATACATGCTCCGCGTGCGGATCATGTATTAAACATGCAGGGTTTAGTACTAAAAACAACGACGAGTTCATGCATACATTTACTCACAGATTAGGCATGCACTAAAAATCATATATTTTTAGAAATCCAATGCATTAAAAACTGCCCTGTGTATGCGTCCAAGGCACCGTCCGCTGCCGCCCCTCCCCGTGTCCACCACCACCCCCTTGCCTCGACGGCGGCAGACCACGAACGATACGAAGGACCACGGCGGCGACGAGGAGCGCCCAGGCCGCGACCGACGGAAAGCGGACGCTTGACAGCAGGCGGCGAACACTGGCGACAGCAGCCCCGAACAACGACGAATGATTAGGAACGGCGACGACGACGATGACGAACGCCGACGACGACGACGATTACGAAAGACGACGACGACGACGACGACGACGACGACGACGACGACGACGACGACGACGACGACGACGACGACGACGACGACGACGACGACGACGACGACGACGACGGACCGCTGGCGCCCAGATCGCGGATATCTTCCCCCACGGGCTGCCGGACGGCTTCTACCCCATGACCGCAGCCCGCTCTGGTTTTTTTGTTCCCTGGTTATCCGCGCGAGCGGGGGGCGACCGGAAAGCGGAGGCGGGGGCGAGGCGGCACGGCGAAGAGGGAGGGAGGGAGGAGTGAGCTAGGACGAGAACTCCTGGTTCTGCATCCCTGTCCTTCCTTCTCGCCCTGCCTTGTTGTCCTCCCTCCTCGCCCTAATTACCTCTCCCTGCCGCCTCGCCTGGCAGACTCTTCGCCCTCCTCCTCTACCGCTTCTGCCTCCTTAGCGGAGGGGTGGAGGAGAAGGAGAAGGAGGCTCAGGAGGAGGAGGAGGAGGCGCAGCAGGAGGAGGCTCAGGAGGAGGAGGAGAAGGTGGCTCACGAGGAGGAGGATGATGAGGAGGAGGAGGAGGGGGAGGGCGACGGAGGGATCGGCGAGGAGGTAGGGTAGGGCGGCAGGACGAGCAGGCGACAGGCGGATGAGGGGTTGGATGCAGGATGAGGACGAGTACGAGGACGAGAACGAGGACGAGAACGAGGACGAGATGAAGGAGGATGAGGAGGAAGAGGGAGGAGTAGGAGGACGAGGAGGGGGGACGACGAGGAGGAGGACGAGGAGTACGAGGAGGATGAGGAGGAGGACGAGGACGAGGAGGAGGAGGAGGAGACGGAGGAGGAGGAAGAGGAGGAAGAGGAGGAGGAGGAGGAGGAGGAGGCGGAAGAGGACGAGGAGTGTACTGAATGCAGAGTGGTACGATTGTCCCGCTCTTGGGCCGCTCCTTTGCAAAGCTTGTGCCGCGCTTCTCTGGCGAGCGCCCCTGGGCCCGCTGGGCCGGCGAATGTTTGCGCCATGGAGGGCCATATTCGCTTGCACTCGTGCTCGCGTTCGTAATGCTGGTGTGCCATTGGCATTGATCGGTCTGTGCTGTTCTGAACTTGCGCGCCGGAGTCTCGGGGGGGAGAAGCGAGGAAGTGCAGAGAGGGGGGAGGAGCGGGAGGGCACAGGTGGAGGGTGGGAGAGGACGAAGAGGTCGAGAGACGAAGAGAAGGAGCAGGAGAAGACGAGGAGACGAAGAGGAAGAGAGGACGAGAGACGAAGGGAGGACGAAGAGGACGAAGAGGACGAGCGCCGAGGAGGAGGAGGATGAGGAGGGGATGGGAAGGAGCATCAGCAGCGGCCGCGGCCGCCACCGCAGAAGCAGCAGCACTCACGTACCAGAGCCCTCCTATAGTTATCCATCAGGATCTGCGGCACGTCGTACACGGCGCCGGCGGCGGCGCCGCTGGCTGAGATGAAGGAGGCTCCACCTTGTCGTCCACGTAAATACCCAGAACTCCAAGTGATGAGTAGTGTAAGCATCATGATTGGTATCATGCCACCTACTGCTTGGTTTTGATATGAGCTCAGTTCAACGTTTCTGGATTGGGAAGGCCTTACGGCGGGTGCCGCCGACCCTGAAGGGGGACGACGACGACGACGACGACGACGACGACGACGACGACGACGACGACGACGACGACGACGACGACGACGACGACGACGACGACGACGACGACGACGACGACGACGGCGGCGGCGGCGGCGGCGGCGGCGGCGGCGGCGGCGGCGGCGGCGGCGGCGTTCGCAGGGATGCTTCGTGGGGTCTCTTCGGAGCGCTCTCGAGGCCTCTGTGGGAAGTTCTGGTGCCTTTTGGGAGCACTTTGGGGGCCTCCTGGGAGCCTCTTGGGGGCCTCTTGGGGCTTCCTACGGGTCTCTTGGGGGCCTCTTGGGGCCTCGTGGGGGCCTCTTTGGTCCTCGTGGGGGCCTCTTGGGAGCTTCTTGGGGCCTCCTGGGAGCTTCTCGGGGCCGAGGGCTCGAAACGTTCGTTCGGGTCTCCCGTCTGGGCACCCTCTTGGAGCCGTCTTGGGAGCTTCTTTGGCCGTCTTAGTTGCTTCTAGGGCCGTCTTGGGGCCCTCTTCGGTCGTTTTGGGGCCGTGTTGGAAGCCTCTAGGGGGCCTCCTGGGGCGATCTTGGGGGCATCTTGGGCTGCCTTGAGGCGTCGAGAATCCGAAAAGGCGAGGACGTCGCAATCCCAAACCAAGGACAATAATCATTGAATTTTGCTTGTTGGGGTCTTCCTGGTGTGCTCTCGGAGGCCTCTGCGAGCGTCTTTACAGCCTCATGGTTCGTCAGGAGGCCGTCATTCGCGTCTTGGAGAGGTCGTTCGGCGATTCGGAGCTCTCTTGGACCGTCTTGTGGGCCTCGTGGGGCACTTTTGAGCAGTCTTGGGCCCTGGGAATGCCTGGGGGGATGGTATTTTGACCCGGGACCCCCTTCGCCACCTCCCCCGGGACCCCCCCATTTTTTTGACCCGGGACACCCACGACCCCCTTCGGGACCCGCCCACCTTGCGAGGAATGGATCAAAGGGAATGGGTTTCCTTTTGACTTCAGTACGATTTCGACAATGCACATGGACCAGCGTCTCACACTTTTTTCGTCGGCGGCGAGGCCGTGGCAGTCCGCTCCAGCGTGTGGCTATTCGGGGCAACCGAAAGGCTAATTGGCTGGCGTGCAAGAGTCTAGGCCTCCTAGATGGGGTCGGAGTAGATGGGGCTGGAGGATCGCGCCGCATCGCCGATGCATCGCCGATGCGGCTCGATGCGGAGCCCGATTTACTCCACGTCGGCGTCGCTGATGCACCGCAGACCTCGACGATGCCTCGCCGCTGCATCGCCGATGCATCGTCGATGCATCGCCGATGCATCGCCGATGTATCGGCGATGCGGCGCGATCCTCCGACCCCATCTACTCGGACCCCATCTAAGAGGCCTCTGAAGAGCGGGGGAGAAAAACGAGAGCGGCCGCACAGCGCCTTTCACACGCCGACAGTGTCGGCATCTTTGTTTGGGCTTTGCGGGGTGCCCCCGTCGCCACCGCCGAAAGCTCGCCCCGAAGCCCTGGCCGGAGCGGCGCTCTGGGAGGGTCTTGAAGGCGACCTCGATGGCAGAGCAGAGCGGAGGTTGGCGGCGAAATCCGAACGATGGGCAACGACGACGACGACGACGACGAGGCGATCCAACTCGCCGAGCCTGTCCAGGCCAACCCTGGGCCCGTGCTTGGGGGATGAAACGCCCTCCAGGCTCCGCCCGTGGGAGGAGCACCCGCACCAGCCTCCCAGGCCTGGGAGCGGCCCGACCAGGAGTGGCGAGGTGGGGACCTGGTAGGGCAACTCGATGGGCGGCGGGGGTAGGTTTCGGAATTCGTCGAACCCGCGGCGAAATTCGAACCCTACCCCCGCCCCCCATCAGTTCTTGAAGAATCGATGACTGGTGGGCGTAGGGAGGGGCCTTCTCATGCCCGGGGCTTGTCTCTTCCGGCTGCGCGTGCGAGTGAGCTCCCGACCATTCTCCCCAGCGTAGTGTCGCGCCCCGGATCCGTTTTTGGTGATCCTGTGGCCCAATTATTTAGGCCTCCCAGATGGGGTCGGAGTAGATGGGGTCGAAGGAACGCGCTGCATCGCCGATGCATCGCCAATGCGGCTGGATGTGGAGCCGATTTTCTCCGCTCTGGCGTCGCCTATGCATTTCCGATGCATCGCCGATGCATCCCCGATGTATCGTCGATGCGGCGCGATCCTCCGACCCCATCTACTCCGACCCCATCTAGGAGGCCTCTAGATTAGTGGGCCCTGAAGGCCGAAATCCAGGAAAGAATCCCGGATTGAAACAACCATGTCTTCGGGTAATTCGGTATCGGAAGGGAACGCGGCCCCTTCGCCGAAGTGGCTTCCGGTGCGCGGCTCGCATGGGGCGCGCACGCGGGCCGCCACCGCCGCCCAGGGATGCAGCGGTCGGGGCCGCCGCGCACTGGGGGTCACTCGTTGCCTAGGGTCGAGGGCTACTCCTGCGTGTGCTGCCCCTCCACCACCACCTCCTCCTCCTCGTCCTCCTCCTGTTCCTCTTCTTCCTCATCCTTCTCCTCCTCCTCCCCCTCCTCCCAACCATCCGACGCACAATCAATCCGACGAACATCATCCTCATAAATCATCCTCTCATCCCCTCATCATAATTCCTCCTGCTACTCCTCCTCCACTTCGCCTCGCCCTTCCTCCGCCTCCTCCTCCTTCCTCCTCCTCGTGCCTCCTCCTCCTTCTCTTTCTCTCCTCCGACTCCCCCTCCCCTCCTCCTCCTATCCTCCTCTTTCTCGTCCTCCTCCTCCTCCTTCCTCCCTCCGCTCCCCTCCTTTTCCTCCTGGCTTCTCCTCCTCCTCCTCCTCCACCTCCTCACCTTCCTTCCCTCCTTCCCTCTCCTTCCCTCCTCCTCTTTCTCCCCATCCTCCCCCTCCTCCCCCCCATCCTCCCTCCTCCTCCCCTCTCCTCCTCCTCCTCCTCTCTCTCCTCCTCCTCCTCCTCTCCCCTCCTCCCTCCTCATCCTCGCCTCCTCCTCCTCCTCCCCCTCTCCCCTCCTCCCCTCCTCCTCCTCCTCCTCCTCCTCCTCCTCCTCCTCTTCTTCCCACCGTCCATCCTCATCCGCCTCCTCCTCCACGTCCTCGCCCTGCTCAACCTTCTCCTCCTCCTCCTCCTCCTCCTCCTCCTTGCAATGCCGTCATGCCCTTCACTGGCTGCCTCGCCCTCGACAATTCCTTCATGGTGATCTTCTGCATCGTATCGGGCTCGCCGGAGATGAGGCTTACCACGACGATCCACGGCACGAACACTCCAGGTTCACAGCAATGCGCAACCTCGTGTTACTCTATTACCTGTACCTAGAGGTCAAGCCAACGGCTTCGTCTACAAGATCACCTACTTCCACATACTCCATGCACAAGACCTGCCACAGGGTCGCCCTGGACAGGCTTAACAACAACTTCAGAGTCTGGCCCCGCCCGCCGGCCGGCCAGACGAACCGCATGCGGGCATACCCACACTCTGGTCTCATCCTCATCCTCATCCTCATCCTCCTCCTCCTCCTCCTCCTCCTCCTCCTCCTCCTCCTCCTCCTCCTCCTCCTCCTCCTCCCCCTCCTCCTCCCCCTCCCCCGGGCCCCCCTCGGCTCGTGCGCGGATTTACGGTCAGGCACTTTGGCTCGGCGTGTCGCGCCGCCGGTTCTGGCCCACCGCGCTTCGGCGCGCCACGCCATCCATTTCCCCGTCCAGGGTCGTCGACGTCTCGAGCTTTTCCCGGGCTCCCGCCCCGCGGAGCGGAGCAACGCGCTGTCCGCTCGCAAGGCACAGCGTGTTACCGCGTGGCGCCGGGGCCCGCCGCCGCGACACGATATCCACAACAATGTCCTGCCCGTATGTTGTTCCACGGCTCCATGGCCCGAGCGGCGCGCTCCTGCGTCTCGCGCTGCGGCGTGGCATGGCTGCGGTGATGTGCGGTGTTCGAGGTTGGCAGGATCCTGCTGGTGGTCGGCGCCGGGAGCAACAAACATTGACGAGGGCCCGCGGGAGCGGCCCCCTGGACGGCCGAGGTCGCGAGAGCAGCGGCAGTGCTCGCTTCTTCCCCGCGGCTCCGGGAGTCCAGGCATATCCGCGCTGTCGCCCCCCTCCCGACCCAGAGCGCCCCGGCAGGACGCCGCGCCCCTCACGGGACGCGGGCACCTCCCTCCTCCTCCGTTCTTCTCCGTGCTCCGCCGTCGTGCTCCACCGTCCCTTCGTCCTCCTTCGTCTTCGTCATCGTCGTCCTCCTCTCACTCTCGCCCGTCGTGTGTCGATCCCTCTCGGTGGATTTGTTTGTTGTTCTCCCTCTCTCTTTTTCTCTTTCTCTCTCTCTCTCGTTTCCCCAACCATCCTGTGGTGTTGGGTCCTCGTTTTGAAGAGACGGTGCCCCGCGTCCTCCTCTCCTCTCCTCTCCTCTCCTCCTCCTCCCCCCTCCTCCCTCCTCCCGTCATCATCATCATCGTCATCATCATCACCATCATCGTCGTCATCGTCATCGTCATCATCGTCGTCGTCATCATCGTCATCATCGTAAGCATCACCATCATCACCATCATCGTCGTCATCGTCATCGTCATCATCGTCGTCGTCATCATCGTCATCATCGTAAGCATCACCATCATCGCCATCATCATCGCCGTTATCGCCACCATCATCATCATTGTCATCCTCCTCATCATCATCAGCATCATCATCATAATCATCATCATCATAATCATCATCATCCTCCGCATCATCACCATCACCATCACCATCACCATCACCATCACCATCACCATCACCATCACCATCATCATCATCATCATCATCATCATCATCATCATCATCATCATCATCATCATCATCATCATCATCATCATCAGCATGCGTCCCCTGCACCCATTTCGGCACACCCCTCACACGTTTCGTGGCCCCATAGAGAGCTCCACCGAAGGCCCCAGTGGCTGCGCTCGCATGCGGTTCCCCCCCCCATTTCGGCACACCCCTCACACGTTTCGTGGCTCCACAGGGAGCTCCACCGAACGCCCCAGTGGCTGCGCTCGCATGCGGTTCCACCCCCCATTTCGGCACACCCCTCATGCGTTTCGTGGCCACATAGGGAGCTCCACCGAACACCCCAGTGGCTGCGCTCGCATGCGGTTCCACCCCCCACAACTCCCCCATGCTCGCAACCCCTCTCCACTCGTTTCGATGGCCCCATAGGGAGCCGCCAACCGAAGCCCCCAGTGGCTGCGCTCGCATGCGGGTTCCACCCCCCCCATTTCGGGCACACCCCTCACATTGTTTCGTGGCAGTGGCCCCCATAGAGACTCCACCGAAGGCCCCAGGTCTGCGCTCGCAATGCTGGTTCCACCCCCCTTTCGTGGAACACCCCTCACAGTTTCGTGGCCACACAGGGAGCTCCACCGAACGCCCCAGTGGCTGCGCCGCATGCGGTTCCACCCCACATTTCGGCACACCCCTCAAACGTTTCGTGGCTCCATAGGGAGCTCCACCGAACGCCCCAGTGACTGCGCTCGCATGCGGTTCCACCCGCCATTCTCGCACACCCCTCACACGTTTCGTGGCCCCATAGGGAGCTCCACCGAACGCCCCAGTGGCTGCGCTCGCATGCGGTTCCACCCCCCCATTTCGGCAGACACCTCATTCGTTTCGTGGCCCCATAGAGAGCTCCACCGAAGGCCCCAGCGTCTGCGCTCGCATGCGGTTCCACCCCTCTTTTCGGCACACCCCTCACACGTTTCGTGGCCCCACAGGGAGCTCCACCGAACGCCCCAGTGGCTGCGCTCGCATGCGGTTCCACCCCCCATTTCGGCACACCCCTCACACGTTTCGTGGCTCCATAGGGAGCTCCACCGAACGCCCCAGTGGCTGCGCTCGCATGCGGTTCCACCCCCCATTCTCGCGCACCCCTCACACGTTTCGTGGCCCCACAGGGAGCTCCACCGGACGCCCCAGTGGCTGCGCTCGCATGCGGTTCCACCCCCCCATTTCGGCACACCCCTCACACGTTTCTGGCTCCATAGGGGGCTCCACCGAACCGCCCCAGTGGCTGCTTTGTTTATTTGTAGGTTATTGTTTTCCCCCCCCACCCCTCTTATGCTTTTGGTTTTTTCTTTTGTTTTTTTGTTGTCGTTCTTCTTTTTGTTCTCCCCCCCTTCTTTTTCGGTCTTTTTTCTTTTTGTCTTTTTGCTATTCTTCTGGTTTATGCGCTCGCATGCGGTTCCGCCCCCCATTCTCGCACACCCCTCACACGTTTCGTGGCCCCATAGAGAGCTCCACCGAACGCCCCAGTGGCTGCGCTCGCATGCGGTTCCACCCCCCCATTTCGGCACACCCCTCACTCGTTTCGTGGCCCCATAGAGAGCTCCACCGAAGGCCCCAGCGTCTGCGCTCGCATGCGGTTCCACCCCTCTTTTCGGCACACCCCTCACACGTTTCGTGGCCCCACAGGGAGCTCCACCGAACGCCCCAGTGGCTGCGCTCGCATGCGGTTCCACCCCCCCGTTTCGGCACACCCCTCACACGCTTCGTGGCTCCATAGGGAGCTCCACCGAACGCCCCAGTGGCTGCGCTCGCACAATTGCGGTATTCACAACGACGTATGGTTGGGCCTTTCGTCAGTTTTTTTTTGTTTTTTTTTTTTTTTTCCTCTCTCTCTCTATCTCTCTATATATATATACACATAACAAACTTGCGGAAGTCCGCGCGGACTGCCTGGATCTGCGCTGGGATACGTGGCGGCGCCTCTGATACCGCTCCTGGCGCGCTCCGCGCGCCAGGGAGCGGGGTCCAGCGCCGATCCAAGAAATCCGCGCGGGCCTTCGAAAGTGATGTATTCAGATTGGACCTCAAGCAGTGCTTGCACTTGGGGGTTCTTGCTCCTGTTCGATGGAACTGGGCCATGTCTTCGGTCTGGCGGCTACGTGGCCGCCGTCGCCGCCCCGTCGCCGCCTCGTCGCCGCCCGCCGTCTGGACCCATTCTTCGGTCTGGCGGCTATGTGGCCGCCGTCGCCGCCCCGTCACCGCTCCGTCGCCGCCTCGTCTTCGCCTGTCGCCGCCGTTGGATTGCACCACGTAGACTTCACGGAACAAACATTCGCCTGCGGCGCGTTTTTGAATCGTTGACAACATAGGCTGCACCATATATACTGCACACCATTGATTGCGCCACGTATAGTTGACAACCTCTACTGCACAACATACTGTGCCATATCGATTGTGCAACATATGTCGAGAAACATATTGGTTCTCCATCACATACATGGCACAGCATAGTTTGCACCACATCGGTTGCACCGCATACGTTTGACCACATAGACTGCACCACATGTATTGTCCCAACTCGACTGCATCACATCAATTGTACGATATTTGTTTCGCGACTGCGGCGCGCTTGTGGACCGCTCACACAACAGGTTGCATAAAATCTATTAAACAGCATATATTACAGCACATACATGACATAACATATATTGCACAGCATAGAGTGCACCACGTTTACTGCACTTCAAATCGTGTGCAACATACGTAGCACCACCTAGACAGCACAGCACACACACATGGTATACCATCGATTGACACTGTTTGGGGTCTACGCTGACTAACATTCCTAGTATACCACACTCTCTCTGTTTATTTTTACATATATAGTTGCTTAGTCCCGTCTGTTTGCTTGCCCTCTGACTTCGGCGGAAATGTGTCCCCCGTAGCGTATGCTCTGAACGCGCGCGCATTGACCCGAAACGACTGTCCGTTCGTCAGTCCGTTCGCCTGCCTGAATGTCTGTCTGCCTGTTATTCGGAGGGACAGTCAAGACAGCGGCGGCCCTCCACAGTAGTTCCCGAAGATTTGCCAAGAGCGCGCTCGTTGCGTCCTTCCGGACGGTTGGCTCTGTGGTGGTGGGTGGTTGGGCCTCCTGGAGGTTTCTCGTCGCCACGGCTGGATACACATCGCAGAAGCGGGTCAGAGTGGACCCCTGGAGGAGTCCGGGGATCGATTTGGAGCAGATCTGGGCCAGGCGGGAGGGCCGCCATTGGCACAAGTGGCCCTCCTCCGAGTCTCTCTGTCTCCCTATCATGTCTGCGGTGCGTCTCT
>CAUYUJ010014599.1:251849-296849 GCA_963575745.1 Prorocentrum cordatum
TGCCCACTGCCCCGCATATCCTCAGCAGCGGCCTCATGGTTGTTTAAGACGAAGGAGGCGATCGTGTGCTCTTTGGATTCAGAGGTCAGGTTTGGAAGAAGCCGCGCCGCACACCATTCGTTGCCATGGTAGAGCGCGCGCGCATGTGTCTGCCTTTTTGTAGACTTCGCGGCGCTGCAGCGGCATCCGTGCGAAAACTGCATCGCCCAATGGGTTTGTCTTTTGCAGACAGATCTGAGCAGGTATGAGCTTCGCGTGTTGCGCGACGACATGGGGGATTCCTGTCTAAATCATGGGGTCGAGTGGGTTCCGAATCAATGTTATGTTTTTCGTATTGGGCTGACCGCTGGGGTAATTCTAGATGCTTCGGGCAGCCCTATTAGCCTATCCAGAGGCGATGCCCAGACGAGTTGCCTTGGCCAGGGGTGCGAGAGAGCGCGCAGGGCCGGGCGCGACGTCGCACCCGTAGAGGGGGATACTGGAGGCGGAATTGGAAGAGGAGGAGGGGGGGCCCGACGGGGGGCAAGAACAGGCACATGGGGAGGGGGAAGGAAGAGGTCGGTAGGAGTCGGGAGTTTCTTGGAGACCTTGGGGCGTCTCGGGCTGCTCGGCGGCCTCTGGGGCATTTCGGAGCGTCTTGGGTGCTTCGGGGGGCATCTAGGAGGTTTCGTGGGAACCTTTAGGGGGCCTCTCGTGGCCCCCTGGGCGCTCGGGGACCTCGGGGGCCACCGTGGGGCCATCTTGGAAGGGTTCGCGCAGTGGGCCCGAGACCTTGGTGGGGCCAGTGAGTCTGGGCTTCTCGCCAAGGCCGTTTTGGGCGCCCCCGTCTGGTCGCGCCCCCCCCCCTCCCCGCCCAGGTCGGGGAGGGGGTGGATCTTTCGCCGTGGTGAAGCATGATTGGAAGCGCGCTAAACCATTCGCGTCGTGACGGGCTGGCGGGGCATCGATGTCTCGTGTGCCGAGATTATTTCGGGTAATACAGTCGGCGGTGCAGGGCCCGTCCGAGTAGATCGGTCGCGGCGGTCGCGCCGCGACGCTTGCGTGCGACATTGCGAACGGGGTCCTCGAGTTTGGATCGGACGGCCGTTTCGGGGATTGCAGGCAGGAGGTCTCCGACCTAAGAAGTGGCGTCTTCTGAGTGCGCTGGGGGGAAGTCAAGGGGGGGGTGCTGGGGGGGGGTCGAAAGCCTCGCCCCTGGCCCTCCGACCCCGCCGGCCCTCGCCCTTCGGCCCCAGCGACCCGCTACGTCGACGAGGCCCGGGACGCCACGGCGACGACGGCGACGGCGCGCCCCGCCCGCTTGCCCGGCCGATTCGCCCACGACGACGTCGACGACGCGCCCCGCCCGCCCGCCCATGGCATCGACGACGAAGACAGGCGCCCCGCGCCGGCAAGCGGCGGCGCCAACGGCTGCGACGACGCGCCCCGCCCGCCCGCGCTACCAGCTGCGATGGCCACGCGTCTTGCCGACCCGCCCGACCGACCGAGTCGTCGGCGGTGGGCGACGATCGCGACGGCGACGACATGTCCCGCCCGCCCGCCCGACCGACTCGCCCACGAGGACGTCGACGTCTCGTCCTGCCCGCCCGCCCGACCGACGCGCTCGCCGTCGAGCGACAATGACGACGCGGCGAGGGGGAAATGAACCCTCGCCCCCCCGACTTGGGGGCGGCAGGCGGGCCCGCCCCCTGACTCCCGGAAGGGGGGCCCTTGGGGCTCGTGCCAGCAAGGGGTGGTGGCGGGGTGCTGTCCCGGACGGGGGGAAGGGAGGCGCCGTTCCGGATGGGGAGGGGGGCTTCGACGCGGCGACGTTTTCGACCGCGGCGCGCAGTCGAGCGATGCCGCTCGTGGCGTCGACCAGGCGGATTACGCGGAGCGTTCGGTGGCGCCGACTCGCGTCGCGCGCGCCGCGGCAGTCTGGCGGGGGTAGCGGGGCGCGCGCGGCGTGGCGTGGCGCGGCGCGCGGGCGCGCAGCTGGCGGCGACGCCTTCGCCGCGCGCGCCAAGGGGCCGGGAAAAAAAACAAATCTGCGAAACCTGGGCGTTGTTCTTTTTCTTTTCCCCAACCATCCTGTGGTGTTGGGTCCTCGTTTTGAAGAGACAGCGCCCCGCGTCTCCTCTCCTCTCCTCTCCTCTCTCCTCTTCCTCTCCTCTCCTCTCCTCTCCTCTCTCTCCTCTCTCTCCTCCCTCTCCTCTCCTCTCCTTTCATCTCTCTCCTTCTCCTCTCCTAGCCTCCTCCTCCTTCCCCCTCCCACTCCCCATCGCCGTCACATACTCACGGCATGTCATTCTCATCATCATCATCATCATCATCCTCATCTTCATCATCATCATCATCATCATCATCCTCGTCATCATCACCACCAGCATCATCATCGTCATCATCATCGCCATCGCCGTTAGTTCCCAACCATCCTGTCATCATCACCACCAGCATCATCATCGTCATCACCACCAGCATCATCATCGTCATCGTCACCATCATCATCGCCATCGCCATTAGTTCCCATTTCCGCACACCCCTCGCACGTTTCGTGGCCCCATAGGGAGCTCCACCGAAGGCCCGAGTGGCAGGGTTCGCATGCCGCCCCACCCCACTTTGGCACACCCCTCACACGTTCCGTGGCCCCATAGGTAGCTCCACCGAAGGCTCCAGTGGCAGGGTTCGCATGCCGCCCCCGCCCCACTTTGGCACACCCCTCGCACGCTTCGTGGCCCCATAGGTAGCTCCACCGAAGGCCCCAGTGGCAGGGTTCGCATGCCGCCCCCACCTCACTTTGGCACACCCCGCACACGTTTCGTGGCCCCACAGGGAGCTCCACCGACGGCCCCAGTGGCAGGGCTCGCATGCCGCTCCCACCCCACTTTGGCACACCCTTCACGCATTTCGTGGCCCCATAGGTAGCTCCACCGAAGGGGCCCCAGTGGTTGCGTTCGCATGCGCCCCCACCGCGCATTTCGGCACACCCCTCATAAGTTTCGTGGCCCCATAGGTAGCTCCACCGAAGGCCCAGTGGCAGGGTTCGCATGCCGCCCCCGCCCCACTTTGGCACACCCTTCACACGTTTCGTGGCCTCATAGGGAGCTCCACCGAAGGCCCCAGTGGCAGGGTTCGCATGCCGCCCCCATTTCACTTTGGCACACCCCTCACACGTTTCGTGGCCCCATAGGGAGCTCCACCGACGGCCCCAGTGGCAGGGCTCGCATGCCGCTCCCACCCCACTTTGGCACACCCTTCACGCATTTCGTGGCCCCATAGGGGCCTCTACCGAAGGCCCCCGTGGCAGGGTTCGCATGCCGCCGCCGCCCACTTTTGCACACCCCTCACGCGCTTCGTGGCCCCATTGGGAGTTCCACCGACGGCCCCAGTGGCAGGGTTCGCATGCGTCCGCGCCACCCATGTCGACACACCCTTGACACGTTTCGTGGCACCATAATGAGCTCCACCGAAGGCCCCAGTGGCAGAGTTGGCATGCCGCCCCTCGCCCATTTCGGCCCACCCCTCACACGCTTCGTGGCCCCATAGGGAGCTCCACCGAAGGGGCCCCAGTGGTTGCGTTCGCATGCGTCCCAGCATATTCTTCGGAGCTGCGGCCAGCCCTCCCCCCGAGCCCCCAGGCGCTCTGCCAGAGACACCTGCCAGAGACACCTGCCGCTCTGTCAAAGACACCCGCCGGCGCGACAAGACCCAGACAGCGTGCAAGGACACGCATTGGCGAAGATAACCGCGCTTTGTCGTCGCCGTCTCTGTCGCGATCTCTATTTCTCTGTCTGTGGCCGGCCCATTAACTTTATTAGTTTATATTCACCTTGCAATGGCCCCCAAGAGAGCTCGTCCCTAAAGGCGCTCTGCCAGAGACACCTGCCAGAGACACCTGCCGCTCTGTCAAAGACACCCGCCGGCGCGACCTTCCCTCGGTCCGCAGCCGGACCTTCTCTCGGTCCTGTGGACTCTCGCCCTGGGCCGTCGACTGTCCGGCGCATTGCTCCCCCGGCCGACGCCGCCCAGGCGTGATCCTTGGACTGCGGCCGCCACGAGGTCGGGAACGGCAAGAAGGACGACGACGACTGGTGGCTGGAGCTCTACGCGCTGCTCTCGCGCGCCACGCGCCACGGGGACCTCCTGCTCATGCGGGCGCCGCGTATCGAGTTCTTCCTGGCAGGGCCGCCAGCGGGCTTGCGGAAGCAGCTGGAGCAGTTTGCGACGCGCACGAAGCGGTGCAGGAGGGAGTCGACGGCCCTCGCCAAGGAGCTGGGCTTCACCGAGTTTATCCGCGAGGCCTGACCTGGGCGGCCCCGCGCGAGCCAGCGGCGCGCGCTGGCTGTCGCTGACGCTTGGATGACCCCAGCTCGTCGTCGGGATTTCTCGCCAGATGAAGACCGGCGTCTGTCGGGGGATTTCAGCCAGATCGCGCCCTCTTCGCGTCGCTTTACCGCGCAGTACGGCAGCGCATCTGTTTGCTCTGACAAGCAGTGGACGACCCCCGCGCGTCGATGGGACTCCTTCGGGATGACCAGACCGCGTCGGCGGGGGCTCCCCAGCCACCCCCGCGCGGCGCCGCCTGCGCGGTGCACTCTGCGTGGCTCGCTATCGCCCCGGAGGCAAACATGTCACCCCTCGTCTCTCGCTTGTCCTGCTTCCCTTCGCTTCTTGACCGCGCGCCCCCCAGTCTCGTTTCTGCCGCTGCTGAGCTGCCCCTGACATTCGCGCGGCTTCTCCGTGACATTTTTCCTGCGTCCCCAGTAACAGGTCTCACGAAGCCGCTCAGGCTCGACCCTGTCAAAGGCAGCCAGTAGGCCCCCCACCTCGGGCGTAGCGGTTGCTACGGAGCTTGCTGCCAGGATGGCCGCTGCCGCGCATTGGAAGCGCATGTCGTTCCTGATCAATGACGGGGCAGCCTTCCTGTTTTCGGCAGTTGACCACTCCGCCAAGGTGGTGAGGCCGCCGCCATCTTGCGCTGCATTCACACGGGCTGCTGTGGGAAAGCAACATGTCGCACTACTCAGCGCCGATGGAGAGGTGCACATCTACTCCGTCACCCTGGCGATATCTGGAAAGGCTGTCGTGCAGCTACTCGGCGTCGTTCGCGACGACTACCTCCACTTCACGCAGATCGCTGCCGGGGCGCACTTCACGGTGATGTTGCGATGCGACGGCGTGATCTTCGTATACGAGGACGAGCGCCTCAGCCCCCTAATATCAGCGAGGGAGTGGTGGACTTCCTAATTGCGGCCTGGGGCGATGCAATCGGGATCCTTAGCGACGGCATCTTGCAGATCATCCATCCGCAGGGCGAGGAGATCTGCGAGTGGGAGGTCCATCGGACCATCGTGCAAATCAGCATGTCAAATCACGTAGTCTTACTGGGTGACGACGGCACTGCCCACGCTTTGGGCAGGAACGACGCGGGCCAGTGCGACCTACCCGATCTCCAGGATAACGTGAAGTTCACGGAGGTCGCAGCCGGGTGGAAGCACTCGGTGCTGCTGCGCAGCGATGGGACTGCAGCAGCTTGCGGCAGCAATGACTGGGGGCAGTGCAACATCCCACCTCTGAGTGAGGGCGTCACCTACACGCATGTCGCGGCCGGGGCGAAGTATACCAGATGCAACACAAGTGACGGGAACATTGTGGTTTGTGGATTGTCCGCGAACAACCAGGACATCGCATTTTGTGCCCTGGGTCCGGGCACCGCCTTCGCTGCTGCGGCGCCGCCCTCGATGCAGCTGCACGCGACGCTGGCGGACCTCGCAATGATATTCCGGACAGTGAGCGGCGAGGAGTGCTGGAGGACCTCAGTCTCATCCGAAACTACACTGAAGACGATTTGGCGTGATCTGAAACTGGTTTGGAAAGAGGGCCAGTTCGGGCGCGGTGCTGGGAGAGTCGACGCAGTCCTGCCGGGGGGCCGGCTGCTCACATGCGCCTGCGCGAAGGGCGACACCGTCTCGAGCGTTTTCGGCGCTCCAGAAATGGTCGCCGACCAGGTTCGCGACGCGCGCGAACCAGCGCAAGGGAAGGCGAGGTAACTGTCAAAGGGAGCTGGGCTCCAGCGAGTTCATCCGCAAGGCCTGATCTGAGGGGCCGCCGTGGCGGCTGGCGCTCTGGCTGTCGCAGACGCTTGGATGACCCCAGCTCGTCGTCGGAATTTCTCGCCAGAGGATGACCGGCGTCTGTCGGGGAGATTCCACCCAGATCGTGCCCTTTTCGCATCGCCTCGCCGCGCAGTACGGGGGCGCCACGCGTTAACTCTGAGTCGCAGTGGACGACCCCCGCGCGTCGATGGGACTCCCTCGGGATGACCAGACCGCGTCGGCGGGGACTCCCCGCCCACTTTCGCGCGGCGCCGCCTGCGCGGTGCACTCTGCGTGGCTCGCCATCGGCTCGGAGGCAAACATGTCACCCCTCGTCTGTCGCTCGTTCTGCTGCCTTCGCTTCGTTTCTGCCCCACTTGCCTCTGACATCTACGCGGTGTCTCCGTAACTTTTCCTGCGTGTTCCGTAACAGGTCTCAAGATGCGCTGATGCTGATGCGGTGGCTCGCTCCGCTTAGCCCCCCTCCTCCGCCAGCCACTTCCTGCCCGCGCTGCCCTGTGCCTCGTCCATGCAGTGGCGCGGTGCCTGTGAGAAGATGGGGCATGCCTTGCGCTACTCGTAGCTTGCGTCCCCCCCTCCCTCATCTCATATCCTGCGCGGCACTCGCAGCTGCATATGGTTGGGTCCTTCGCCAGGCTAATTTTTTGAAGGCAGATCTGCCTTCCAAAAAACCGTTCTTACAGAGTAGACCGGGAGGTTTACCTCCCCCCATCCCTGAGGTTCTGCGGGGCGGGCCGCGACGTGTCGGGGCGCCCAGGATGGCTCCCAGAGGGCCTCCGATGCTCCACGATGCCCTCCGAGATGGCTCAGGATAGCCGGCGATGTTTCAAGATGCCTTCCGACATACCTCCAAGAGGCCCGACGAGAGCCACAGGACAATTCCAAGTGCTCTCGGAGCCCTCTCATCACCCCTCAAGAGACCCACATCATTCAAACACCTATGGAACGTCAACGATGTTTACCTTATCGCCGTTTCGCTTACTTGTAAGGCCTCAAGATGGGCCCAAGAGGCTCCCCAGACGGCCCCAAGAGCACCCAAGAGCGCCCCAAGAGGGCCCTAAGAGCGCCCCAAGAGGCAATTCTGATGGCCCCATTGGGGGAATGCACATTGCCCCCCCTTCTTTTGATCGATGGCCTCCAGTGGCCCCAAGAAGACCCCAAGAGGGCCCCTAAGAGGGCTCCAAGAGGGCCCCAAGAGGGCCCCAAGACCCACCAAAAGAGCCCCCAGAGGACCCCAAGAACCCACAACAGGAGTCCCAAGAAAGCTCCAAGAGGCGATTTGAGGGCTCGTTGCCCTCCTCCTCGTCCTCGTCCTCGTCCTCGTCCTTGGCCTCATTGTCTCCCTTTCCCTTGTCTTTCTCTTCTTCGTCGTGGTCGTCGTCATCATATTCCTCCTCCTCCTCCTCCTCCTCCTCCTCTTCCTCCTCCTACGCGGGCCCGAAGAGGCCCTCCAAGGCAACCTCGTTGCTCCCAGAGATCTCTCTGTTCACCCTGGTTGCCCGCTTTGTTTCACTACATGTGTCTCCTCGTCACTTTTCCTGGTCAGCTTTCATGGGCAGGTCTTCTAGGTGGGCTGGTGGGGAGACGCGAAGCGTGAAGAATAATAAGGCCAATGGCGCCGCATCGCTCGCCATCTTTCAAACGCCAGGCGTGCTAAAATCTCCGGCTACTGGTAAACGATATATATATATATATATATATATATATTATATATATATATATATATATCCAGTTCGAGCGCGCGGGGTGGCCCTTGGGGGTCCCTGGACGAAAAGTACCCCGGCCGGTACTACTCAGGGATGGGTTTTCCTTCTGGGTGCGGCTTTCAGGCGCCCCCGAGCGCTCCTTGAGGGCCCCAAGAGTCTCCAAGACGGCCCAAGAGGGCTCCGAGTCGCCGACCGATCGATCCAAGACGCCCAAGATAGCCTCCACACGGCCGCAGACGCTCCCAAGGCGCCCAAAGGGGCCTCGAAGGAGCGTCTCAAGAGGGCTCCAGAAGGCAAAAGCCATAGATTTCTCTTCAGTGTTTGAAGGATTTTGCCGTTCTCATACTTATGCTCGGCTTCCCGGCGTTCCAAGACGGCCCACGAGGCCCCACATATCGCCCCACGACGGCCCAAGAGGCCTCCAAGACAGCCCCAAGAGGGCCCAAGAGGGTCCCAAGACCGCCCAAGAGGCCTCCAAGACAGCCCAAGATATCCCCAGGACGGCCCCAAGAGGGGGCCATACGGGGAACTCGAACGGACATATCGAGCCCTCGGCCCCAAGAGGCGCCCAGGAGGCCCCAATAAGCCCCCAATAAGCCCCAAGAGGGGTTCCACAAGGCCTCGAAGAGGCCCCAAAAAGACCCCGAGAGGCGCCCAAACGGCCCCCAAACGGCTCCCAAGAGGCCCCAAGTGGCCACGAACGCGCAGGCAAACGCCTGCGATGGCACAATACGGGCCGGCGGAATGAGCGAAGCGATTGAATAATAAGGCCAGTGGCGCTGCATCGCTCGTCATCGTTCAAACGCCAATCGTACTCAGAGTTTCTTGGTAAGCGTCGGGGGGGCGTCACCCCCGCCGACAGCCCCACATCGACCCCCGTCGCGGGCAGCCACCGCGCGCCGAAGGCGCTCCGACCCCCGTCGCGGCGCGACGACGAGGCGAGATTGACCCCCGTCGGGGGGGTACCCCCCTACGCTTATTAAGAAACCCAGAATATGAGGAGCCTTGGCGTTCAGGGCTTCGGACGCCTTGTGGAGCTCTTTGGAGCCTTGGCGTTGAGAGCATCTTGCGCCACCGCCTCGCCTGAACATACGTTGGCCGCAACTTGGAGCTCTTGGGGGGCCTTGACCGCAACCTGGAGCCCCTGGAAGCCTTGGCGTGAAAGGTGCGTCCGTCACTGGGCCGTCTGGGGCATCGAGTAAGCTTGGGGCATCAGGGGGGCCAGCTCAGGGGGGGAGCATCGACCCGGAGTCGGCGATGCATCGCCGATAGGTCGGCAAGAGGCCCCCGATGGCGGATGCGCACGGCACGACCCTGGGCGAGGTGGGCCATCGAGCGATGTCGGCGATTGGCGGTCGAGGCGGTGCCCCCCGAGCCCCCCCCTTCATGCTGCCCCTGGAGAGGAGGAGGAGGAGGAGGCGGAGGAGGAGGCGGAGGAGGAGGAGGGGGGAGAAGAGGGGAGGGGGAGGACGAGGGGGGACGACCAGGGGGAAGAGGACCGAGAAGGAGGTACGAGGACGAGGGATGAAGGAAGGATGAGGGAGGACGAGGAGGAGGAAGAAAAAGGGACGAAGGAGAAGGAAAAGGCGAAGGACGAGGAGGATGAGCAGGAGGGGGAGGAGGAGGAGGAGGAGGAGGAAGAGAGGAGGAGGAGGAGAGGAGGAGGAGGAGGAAATGATGAGAGGAGGAGAAATGGGAGGATGTGGAGGAGGACGTGGAGGAGGAGGAGGGGAGGACGTGGGAGGAGGAGGAGGGAGGAGGAGGAGGAGGAGGAGGAGGAGGAGGAGGAGGGGGGAGGCAAGCACCTCTCTGCCAGCGGCGACGCGGAGGAACGAGGCGCCGGCCAGGGGCCTGCAGGCCGCGGCAGGCCCAGGAGGAGAGGCAGCCGTGGAGGGGCCAGGAGGAGAAGCGGCCGCGGAGGAAGACAAAGCTCACTCCTCCTGCCTCCTCCTCCTCCTCCTCCTCCTCCTCGTCCTCCTCCTCGTCCTCCTCCTCCCTCGTCTTTCTTTCCTCATCGTCCTTCCTCCTCGTCCCTCCTCCTCGCCCCTTCCAACAGACCCTCCACGGTCCTTATCCTCATCCTCCCCCGCCTCCGCCTCCTCCATTCGTCTTCCTTGGAGATGCTTCCTCCCTGTCGCACTCCGAGGCGTTTCGGTGGGGCGGGCTGGGCGTTTCGCCTGGGACTCCCTTACCATTCATGACACTGGAGCTGAAGATGTGCAAGAGTTTCACCCATGGACGGCGGGTAGTTTTCAAAATGTGGCTCTCGCCTTGGCGCCGCTCACGCTCGTCTTAGAAATCCCACCAGCCCTCTGGGCGTGAGTGGTTCAGAGAGCCCCTGTCCAATCCACTTCTTCCACTTCGGGGAGGTTTTTATCACTGCTCCCGATTGATAAACACACCCTCCCCCACCGGGCCGGCAGCCAACCCCGAACCATGCGCAGGCCGCCAGAACTGCCGCCGCTGGGGCCGAAATTGCAGTGCCCCCAGCCTGGGGGGCTCCGCCCGTGTCTGCTGCTGCCAGCGCAGGGGAGGTGGCCTGTCCCGCTCCAGCCGCTGGGACCGTGGGGCCCAGGGCTGAGAAAGCTTCCCCCAAGGTGGCCTTGAATTGCCCAACGACCTCCAAGAGCTGCTTCGTCCTCTCCTCGACCCCCTTCCGACGTGGCGAGGCGGCGAGGCCTTCGGCGAAGGTGGTGAGCAGCTCCTGGATCTTGGCGTCCATCCCTTGAAGAGCTGCCTGGACTTGCGAAGTCGGGCTGCCCACGAAGGCCTTGGCTGCATCCGCTTTGGCCTTGTCAAGCTGTGTTCTGGTCTCCTCCACTTGCGCCTGGGTCTGACCCACCGCCTGGAGGGCCCTCCTGGCAGCTTCGACCTGGCGCTCCTCCTTCCTCTGAAGTTCGACAAGCTTGTGCTGGAGCGCCTGGACCGACCGCGGGACCTCGACCCCATCTGGGACGCCTTGTCCAGCTGCCTTAAGCCTCCTGGCGTGCGCAAGCTTGTCCCGCTGGCTCTGAGTGAGACGCCCCGAGAGTAACTGGAAGGAGCTGTCGTCCAGGGACAACCACTGAGCCTTCTCTTCATCCGAAAGGGGCTGCGGATCATGCCAACTTTGATTTCCATGCCAACCCTGCTGGAGCCTGCCACCTGACAGCGAACCTTTCTGGACCCAGGGCGAGCGGAAGAAGTTGCGCGGGGCCTGCTGGTAGCTCCACGGTGGGGTACCCAACGGCGGTGGCCCGAACTCCCATTGGCCTCGGGCTGGGGTTGGGTCCTGTCCACTGGGCTGCTTACCATTCGGGTTGTAGGCTCCACACCCATAGCATTTGGCGCGGTCGCCATTGTTCCACACACTGCACGTTCGGCAACCCCACCCTGACATCGTATGGAAGAGAAGTACGGCCGAGATGGGGCCACTACCCCAGTACAGAACCGAACTGAAGCATGATGAGGTGTATCGTGTACTCTGGCGGGTCAACGCCAGGAAACTGTTGGGGCCGCGAGCTCCCCACGCCAAAACGCAAAGCCTCGAGCACACCGCCTGAGCCAAAACGGCTACGGACTCCTCCTCCTCCTCCTCCTCCTCCTCCTCATCCTCCTCCTCCTCCTCCTCCTCCTCCTCCTCCTCCTCCTCCTCCTCCTCCTCCTCCTCCCCCTCCCGACGCGGGGCGGACGGGCCGGGCCTCGAGCTGCGCGACCTTCTCCTGGCCAGGGCCCGCTCGGGAGGCGCCAAAGACCCCCCCCCCCCTGCAGCGCGGCACCGGCCCCGCTCCCGAGAGCCTCCAGGGAAGTGCCCCCCCCCCAAGAGTCGGGCGTTGGTAGAACTGGGTTCAGTGGAACATGGTTTAGTGATCTGTACCGGGGGCGCTCCCCCGTCTCCACTAACCGGAACTGCCGTCACACGAAAAAACACCAGCTATGGCTAACCTGGTTCAGTGATTCTGGCCAATTCGAAGGCTCCGGGGTCCTACCACTGACCGGGTCCCCTTACCCGGGGCCCTGGCCATACCCGAAAGAGGCATATAGGACCGCAGTGGGTATAGTACGGAAGCACCGGCAGCGGTCGCTGCTTGGCAGGCGACCTGCCGCCTCGAGAGGGCAACGTCCGCGGCGGCACCGACAGCGAGCCCAATCCCAAAAGGACACGGACCGCCGTCGGCCTTCGCCTCCGCTCGTCCCGGCACCGACAGCGAGCCCAGCCCCAAGAGGACACGGACCGCCGTCTGGCTTCGCCTCCGACGGAAAGCCAGCTCGACCGCCCACGAAGGGAGACCCGCCCCGAGCGCTCGCAGCCTTGCCTGCTCTGTCGCTCGCGCCCACGTCCGCGCCCACGACCTCGTCGCTCTCGGCAGGGCGCGGGAGAGATAGACTGATGCTTTCAAGGATCAGGTGCGGCCCATGGACAGTGACAAATGAATGAGTGGGCCACCCGTGGGTTAAATTGCACCAGTGCGTCCCAGTCTTCCGCAGGTCATTAGCGGGGACATTCGCAGTAGTTCACTAGCGGGGTGCTCGGTGGGCAATGCGCGCGCCAGGGGAATATGGGCGACCTCCCTTGCAGGCCTTCTTTCGGGGGGCCTGCACGACAAGTGGCGTTAATGCGGAAACCACTCTATGTTTAGATACATGGCCTGTGTATGTATGTGTGTATTTTTATAGATGTACACATTCACACACATATTTATATACATCTATACACATGTATCAATCGATCTAACCGTGTATATATATATATGTCCATATACAGATATGTCTAGATTTGTCAGGTGGTCTATATGTGTATATATGTGTATATAACTATATGTAACGGTCTATATATATATACATATACACAGACCGTTGCTCCCCAGAGCTCTCCCGGGGTGCATCCTGACCAAAATGTCGTAGCGAATCCAGTCGTGGCGACGAGGGCCGAATTACCAGGAGGCCCAAGCAAGCCGCACGAGGGAAAGGCAGCGGTATCAGTACCCTTTTCCCTCCTGTGCGCAACTACCGTCGGGGCGTTGACGTAAGGAACCCTAAATAAGGAACGAGGCCCCTTTTCTCCATAAGTTGAACTTCGATTTCCTATCGAAGACCTAAGGAAAATCCAAGGCAAGCTGTGAAACACTTAAGGAACGCGGATCCCCTCCCCAACGAAAAGGGTTCCTTCTTCAGGGCCCCGACTGTACTTCAACACACAGGGTGCCGATGGACGCAGCAAGCAGAACGCTCATGGCCCAGCCGAGACCCCGCCGAATCGGCCCCGCCGGGAGCCTCGAACTCCGCCTTCACCTTCGCGTTGTACTCCTTGGCCTCGTCCAGGTTGCTGCTGAGGTGCTTGATCCTCGCGGCCTCCTTGGTCAAGTCCGCGCGGGCCAGCCTGGGCTCTTGCGAACGAGGCGCAGCGAGACGGTTTTACAACCTCCCGCCGCGGGGAAACAAGCGAACCAAGAATCGAAGGTAAGAGCCAGGACGCTCTGAGACAAGCCAGGGAACCTCGAGAACGAATCGGTAAATTCCCGTGGCTCGTCTTGTTTGGTTGCTGCGTCGCCTCATGTCTGACTTCCCAGGCCGGTTTTCGGAATGAGCCAGCAGATGTTCATGGATCGCCTCTGCCCTCCCAGGAACATACCTGGTCATGTGCGCCAAGAGAAGGATGAGCAACGTTAGGGGAGGATACGCTGAGGGGGAGGAACATCGACCTGGAATCGGCGATATGCATCGCCGGTAGATCTGCGACAGGCCACCAACAGCAGATCCGAACGATCCTGGGCGGGGTGGGGCCTGTCGGCGATGAACGAGCGATAGGGGGTCGATGCATCCCCCCTAGGAGCCTATGACCCCCGAACTGGAGCTTGCAGATCGCATTCTCCGGCAGGGGCCGTCGCTCCTGCCACGACGGGCTGCATCCACCACGGATCCTCTGTCTCCACCCCTTCCCGCCTGCTCCACTCTGAACTAACGCTGTGGCTCCTTCCCTCCTCCTCCTCCTCCTCGTCCTCCTCCTCCTCCTAAGTCTCTGCTTCAGGCTTCAGGCGGGCCGCCCGACTGTTCCACATGTGCAAACGCGCACCAATGACTTTGAGCCCCCGTTCCCAAGCCTTGTAGGGGCAAGGATGGCTGGGAGGGTCCCATGGCGTCCGTTGTACTGGCAACAGTCCTGAGGTAACAATTCACTTCCCAGGAGTTGCACCCTAAGCGGGCTGCCAAGATGCCCGAGGACGCTCCAAGAAAATTACCAGCCCATCCCCGTCGAGGCCAAATGACCAACCGTTGCACATCTTGCGGCGCTCTGATCATCTGGGGGTCATCAAGCAGAGTGATACCCTGGAACCGTGGCGGAACTTGGCGCAGGCACCTGGAAAGTGTAGCTCACTAGTGCGAGCCTCTGATGGAGGTGGAGGAGACAAGAGAGGAGTGCAGGTAGGGAGAAGGGGATAGGGCATGGGGTGGGACGCATATGGAGTGGGAGGGATTTGGTGGGGAGAGGGAGGCCCCATTAGCGGAAGACAGAAATATCGAGAGGGAGAGAGAGGCGAGTGAGAGAGGAGTGAGGAAGAGAGAGATGAGAAATAGAGAGCGAGAGATGAATCTTGATGTGGGGTATACTGTCTATGTATGTACGCAAGTGTGTGTGTGTGTGTGTGTGCTCAGATACATATATCTGTGTATACGTAAGGATAGATGTGTGGAAGAAGGGTGAGGGAGAACATCGGAAAACATAGAGGGCGATAGAAAAGAGAGAGAGAGAGCGCGCGAGAGAGAGGGGAGGAGGCAACGCGTTGACGGCAGCACGAGGGGCGGTCCTGAGCTGCTCATCCCGCCTCTGCAGGTCCTGCGGGGGGGGGGGGCAGTCCCGGAGGTGCGACACGAGAGACTGCAGGGTCCTGGGCCGCGAGGCTTTCCCCAGGACCAGCTCTTTACGGTGATGGATGAGGAAGCCTTCGATAAGGAATCCAGGGTCTGGATGCCGGTGGAAAGCCGATCGTGGATTGGCCACTGATATCACCGCCGCCCTCATCAAAAAAAGAACCCTCCAGGGCCGGAAGCCTCCTGGGCACGTTCTTTAACGAACGGCCCCCCCGTATCCTGAGTGGTTCTTTGGGGGTCCAAGGGAGGGCCGGTGACAGACCGTGCGGCGACCTCGGAATCCCTGGCGACCGCACCACCGCACGGTCCGTCGTCGCACGGCTCTGGGACCCCGGAGGCCCCAGTCGCCCGAGACTGCAGGGAGTCACGCGTCCCAGCCCTTTGCGTGCGAACAAGGGGGGTCCGCTGCGGGGGGGGCCTGGTGACATGCGCTGTCTTGCAAGCGAACAGTGGAGGCCAGTCCACACGAGACCTTCCACAAGAAGCCCGACCCGGAGACCCAAGGACGTCCACGGGGATGTCACGCTTCCCATTGCAGAAGTATCGAAGCCCAAGAAGCCCAGGGCACCCTGGAGGCAAGCAGGGTGCTTGTTGGCATGGGCCTCCACTGTAGCGTGTCGCTCCACTCCGCGGGGCGGGGGGCTGGGAAAGGCTTGGACCATTGATGCTCGGAGACTGGGACGCGGCTAGCGTGTCGCGCCGAAGCGCGGTGGGCCAGGACCGTGCGCTCCTGACCGTTCGTGCACCGACGGGGGGCGCTTCTTGGTGGGATTGTTTTCCACCGCCGCCACGATAAGTAGGAGGGGGAGGGGTTCCTCCTCCTCCTCCTCCTCCTCCTCCAACTTATGGTGGTGGTGGTGGGAACAGGCCCATCACTTCTAGCACGCGGTGCCTGCTCGGGGCAGGGGTCAACTGAGAACGTCGGCGTGGGTGGCGCCCCTAGAGCGATCGTTGGCAGCGCGAAAAAAAAGAGGGCGGGGCTAGCGAGGGAAGTGGACATCGATGAACCGATCCTATCCTATCCCCACTGGCGTTGCCTGGGCACCACTGGCCGATTCACCCCCCCTGGATGGGGATATAGGCTGTTCCCTTCGGGTTTCGAAAGGCATGTCCCCAACTGGGGTGGCAAGATGGTGGGGATCGGGACAGGGATCAGGATGGGGTTGGGGATCGGGAAAAACGATACTGAGGAAGGCGGCCTTCTGAGAACGCGCACCGCCTGTCAGACAGCGCCCTGCCTTCCCAGACCCCCGACGTCATAATTTGTTCATGACGTCGACCCCCAGAGGTTTCGACCTATTCCCCGGGACCAGTTTTTCGTCCCGAGCCGTTTTTTGACGGTCCCGAGTCCCGGTAAGGGTCCCCATGGTGCGAAGATAGCGAAAAACCTCCCGTGATGATTTTTTCGCGACTCGAGGGGGTCTGGGTTCCGATGGGGGCGCCCCCGCAGCGAGCCTCCGGAGAGCGGGCCAGTGGATCGCCTCCGAGGGGCCCCCGTGCCAGCCCAGGAGGCCGCCCGCCCCCTCGCCGTGTGCCCCCGCCTGCGCACCACCTCCCCAGACCCCCTCGAGGAATTAAAAAAATCACGACGGGAGGTTTTTCACGATTTTCGGCATCTCGGGGCCCTTACCGGGCCTCGGGACCGGTCCTGGGAAACAGGTCGAAACCTTTGGGGTCGACGTCATGAAAAAATCATGACGTCAGGGGGCTGGGACCTGGTCCTCCCGGCAGGCGTCTTGGGCCTCCCGGGAGGCACACGTCCCGGGAGCTATAAGAGGCCCTCCCGTAAGCCCAAGGCGCCTCCCGGGAGGCCCAAGGCGCCGCCCGGGAGGCCCCAGACGCCTCGCGGGAGGGCCAGGGCGTCCTGGGCGTCACGGGAGGCGCCCTGGGCTTCCCCGAGGGGCGCCTGGGGCCTCCCGAGGGGCGCCTTGGCCCTCGCGAGGGGCGTCTTGTGACGAACCAACAACACACACCCATGCCCATAGGGGGGTCGGAGAGGGCTATGGGTACGTGTCGTCGGATGGGGGTCCCCGCTCGACCGGGAGCGTTCCCCAGGGTCCGACAACCCGCACCCATACCCATAGCCAGTCCTCCTCCCAACGACCGCCCGTATGGGTATGGGTGTGTGTGTGTGTTGTTCGTTCGTTCGTCATCTTGGGCCTCCCGAAAAGGGACTTGGCCTTCCCGAGGGCCCTGCTGCCACAAAGGGAAGAGGGTCCTGAGTCCTGAAGGAAGCGCGTGGTCCCCGAGGCAACGCGCGGAGGTCTTCGCGAGAAGTATGAAGGGCTGCAGAGCCAGACTGAGAGGCCATGGAACCGAATTCGCCCGGATTGAGCCCAGGATTAAGCCCGACTCGGTCGGATTGTGCGAGACTGTGCCGGATCAGGCCTGTTGTCGACCACGGGTGTACTATCGCCGATGCCGACTTAAACCTCCGAGGAGGTGCATCCGTCCTGGAGTCCTGGACCCCAGGGCTTTCCCCAGGATCAGCTCTTCATCCTGAATCGCTCTTTGGGGATCCAAACGCGGGGCGGTGACAGACCGCGCGGTGACCTCAGAACCCCAAACGACCTCACCGCACGGTCCGTCGCCGCACGGCCATGGGACCTTGGAGGTCCCTGTCGCCCAAGACGTCATCGCAGAACGATCCGAGTTATAACACCGTGCGGTATCCCCGAATCCCCACTGACTCACCACACGGTGTGGTCACCGCACGGTTCGGGAACTCCCGACTGGAGTTCTCGACCCCAAGGCTTTCCCCAGGAACACCTCTTCATCCTGAATCCCACCAGCCCTTACGGGCGTGAGTGGTTTAGCGAGTTTCCTCTTCCGACTCGCCTTCTTCCCCTTCGCGAAGGATTTTACCCCTCCCCCTACCCCCTACCCCTGAACCTGGACAGGGAAGGCGGGTCGTTAGAGCGTCCAAGATGGCCTCGGCGAGAAGGCCAATATCGCTTTTTTACAATGAATTCGGGCCAATTTGGGCATTCTTTGGGGGGGGGGCTGACTGGACCCCCCTTTTTTGATCGATCACCTCCAAGATGGCCCCCGAGGCCCCCAAGCGTGCACCAAGAGGGCCCCAAGAGGCGCCCAGGAGGCCCCAAGAGGCCCCCAAGATGCCGCCCGAGACCCTCCCCCCAGAGACCCCCCAGAGACCCCAAGAGGCTCCCCCGAGGCACCCAAGACGCTTCAAGGGCTCCCCAGGACCGCCAAGGGGCCCCCAAGGCGCCTCAACAGGCCTGCAAGAAGCTCTCGGGATACATCCGAAGAGACTCTGAGGACACAAAAACGAGATTCCTCTGGCCTTTCTGCTCGCACTCCTCCAGTGCCTCCTCCCCGTCCGCCTATTCCTTCTACTCCCTTCCACCTTCCCCCTCCTCCCTTCTCCTCCTCCTCCTCCTCCTCCTCCTCCTCCTCCTCCCCCTCCTCCTCCACAATTACTCAATATGAATACTACTCTCCCTCTTCCCCTGATGACGGCCTGGGAGTGTCCGACCCCCCCCGCGCACTGTTTTTTACACACAGGTTTCCCCGGAGCTGGGTTTTCGCATGCATTTGTTTCAAAATGCTGCTCTCGCTGAGGCTCCAGCCCCATTTTCGGGCCCCGCGCGTTCCGAATCGTGCTCCCGCTGCAGCGCTGGCCTCATTTCCGTGCTTCCGCTCGTTCCGAATCGTGCTCCCGCTGCAGCGCTGGCCTCATTTCCGCGCTTCCGCTCGTTTCGACTCCTGCTCCCGCCGCAGCGCTGGCGTCATTTCCCGTGCCATGCCACGGCATGCAATGCAATGCTCGGTTGACGCTACGCTTTGCGGTGCGCTTCTACGCCATGCCACGCCGTACTCTACAATGCATCGCGTACCCTTTCGGGATCATTGCCCTGCTCGACGTCCGACTGTGCGAGTAGAGAGGGGATCTGCGCCATGGTAAGGGATGGGAGGAAGGGGTAGGATGTCAGATATGATTCGAGCGCACCTAGCTTGTCCTCCTCCTCCTCCTCCTTCTCCTCCTCCTCCTCCTCCTTCTCCTCCTCCTCCTCCTCCTCCTCCCCCTCCTCCTCCTCCTCCTCCTACTCCTCCTCCTCCTCCTCCTCCTCCTCCTCCTACTCCACCTCCCCCTCTGGTTCGTCATCCATCCTCCCCCACTCGAGGTACACCCGCTTCCCAGCCTTCGTTCACTCCACCGCGTGGCCCCCCACGTGCCTGATCAGGGCAACCCGCCCAGGGTTAGTTTGTGGATGGGCTGGTGGGGTTACTTTTTTTGTCAGCAGTCGCAGGCGAGCGCGCCGGCGGCGAGTCAGGTCAAAGCGGGCTACGCAGAGACGAATTAGGCAAGGGAAACGCGGGAAGAACAAACAGAGCGACGGGCGAGGCGTCAACTAAGCGCGGCCGAGGCCTCAGATGGGGGGCTGGGCTGGTGGGGTTACCTTTTTGGGTCGCGGCCGCGAGCGAAGAGCGCAGGCGGCGAACAAGGTGTCCGGGTCGACGGGCAAGCCTAATTAGCTACAAGACGCGCCGCTAGCCGGCCGGCCCACTCACAAAGCAGCCGCGGGGCTGTGCGGGAAGCTGACGGCAGGGGACATCCTGGGAAGCTCGGGCACATGCAGTCTGATAAAATGTGGAGAAATTCGTTGCCTGCCGTGAGGCATAACCCATACAGCGAGACGTGCACCGGGGCAGACGTGCCCGTCATACTGGGTGGGGGCAGGCGCGAAGCCCGATGAGCGAGTAGCCAGTGGGGCGCCAGGCCCAATCCGTCCCAACGACGTGTGCTGGTTAGGGGAGCTGAGCTGCCGAGGAACGAGGAATGACGCAACCTGCCGGAAGAGGGGGGATGAGCCCGGAATCTGGTGGGGTTACGCGAAGGGTCCAGAATAGAGATCGGTGGCCAAGGGTGCTCCAACATTGTCGCAGGTGGCTGTCAACCACCACCGTGCCCTCTGGCATGTGGATGCCTGCTAGAACGCCAGGTGCCGCCTTCCAGGGCTTCTGCGCTCTTCGTTGGACAGGCGGCGTTCGTTGGCGTCGCTCAGGTTGGGCGTGAAGCACCAGATGGGACAAGGATGTTTCACTTTCGAGGTCCCAAATTGAGCCCAGCGTCCAGAATTGGAAAGGTCAATCCTGCAGTCGCGGGATTGAAATATGGAACCATTGAGACTTCTGCCTGGAACTTCCCATACCTACGAATTGAGAGAATGAGCTGTTAGGCAGCGTGGAACCCAAACAGTGATTGCTTGCCATCCGTGCGGTGCAAGCAATGCGGTGCAATCTAGGTGGTGCAATTCACTTTGACTGTCTTGAAGCTGTCCTCTCCACTGGTCGTGCAAACATCCCCCCCTCCCACCCGCAACTTGGTCGCAAGACCTCTTATTGTACTTGGCAACGGCGCCGACGCCGACGACGACAGCGACAACGACGACGACGACGCCGCCGGCGCCGACTACGACGACACCGACGGCGTCTCCAACGACTTCGACGACGACGACAACAACGACGACGACGACGACGCCGACGACGACGACGATGACGCCGACGACGACGACGCCGACGACGACGACGCCGCCGACGACGACGACGACGCCGCCAACGAAGACGACGACGACGACGAGGGAGGAGAGAGGACGACGACGGCGACAACGACGACAACGACGAGGGAGTAGGGAGGACGGCGACGACGCGAACGACGAAGGAGGGAGGACGGCGACGCCGACGACGACAACGACGAGGGAGAAGGGAAGACGACGACGACGACGACGACGACGACGACGACGACGACGACGGCGACTAAATATGAGGGACGACGACGAGACGCCGACGGCGGACGACGACGTCGAGGGAAGAGGAAGGACGACCACGGCGACAACGACGACGGAAACGACGACGACGCCAAGACGACGACGCCAACAACAAGGAAAGACAGATGACGACGACGGCGACGACGACGACAACGACGAGGGAGGAGGGAGGAAGGCGACGCCGACGACGACGCAAGAGCGCGCGCGCACGCTTTTGTTGAACATGCGTGTTGCAAACAACTTTTGTTTTTGTATTTGGTTTGGACACACGGTGTTGAAATCCTGCCGAAACCAGAAAGATGTTTGAAGGATTTCGGCATGCGCGCGCAACGACGCGCGCGTCTGCCCTTCGTCCCATATTCTTTGCAGAGGATTCTCGCGACGGCACGCGCGCAAGGGCGTTCGAAAGATTTCGACATGCTCGCGCGAAACCCGTTTGGTAGTATTTTGTGAAAAGTTTGAAAACCAGTGGTTTTCAAAAGATTTCGCAAGAGCGCGCTCGTAAGCTTTGTTAGAACATCAGTGTTGCGAGACCCTGTGTTTTTGTATGTTTTTTGAAAACTCGATTTTGAATTCCTTCCGAAATCTGAGGTTTTGGAGGGATTTCGGCATGCGCGCGCGACGACGCGCGCGTGTGCACTTCGTCCATTTTTGTGCAAGGGATCCTTGAAAACTTCTGATTTTTGATAAACGAGGGTGCGCGCATATATTTTTTGCAGATGGTGGCGGGGGGGAGTGATACCGGTTTGGCTGGGAGAATATGAATTCATATTTCGGATGGACGATGGGGCCAAATCATACGTAAATTGCAATACGAAAAGGTGGATCGTCAATTCTGGGGGGGGGGGAGAGTCTGCTCTTATTTTAGAAAGGAGAATCCATATGGTGCAATCTATGTACCCAGACCCCCGACGTCATGCTTTTTTCATGACGTCGGCCCCCAGAGGTTTTGACCTGTTCCCCGGGACCGTTTTTTCCTCCCGAGTCGTTTTTTGACGGCCCCGAGGCCCCGCAAAGGCCCCCAGAGGCCGAGAGTGGCGAAGAACCTCCCGTCGTGATCTTGTCATGCCTCGAAGGGGTCTGGGCAGCGCGGTGCCACGCACGGCAGGGCACGGGAGTGCAGAGCCACGGGACGCCTGCGCTGCGAGCGGGAGGGGGGGCTGCGACGGGCGGGTGCCGCGGGGTGGCGGCGACGGACGGGCACAGGGCCGCCGGGCCAACAAGCGGGCACTTTACGCAGGTCGGGCCTATCCCCCTGGAATTTCGACGAGGATCAAAATACAGGAAAAATTAATAAATACGTCAAAAGAACTTTTAAATCGTCCCCTGACTACTTTTTTGACCATTTTTTGATATTCCCCCCGTAGAGGGACAGGCCCGACCGAACACTTTACCTTGAAACATAAGACGGCGACGGACACGAACGGGGCCACTTTACCTTGAAACATAGGACGGCGACGGACACGAACGGGGCCGACGGACCAACACACGGGCCCAACTCCTTGGAAGGAAAACGATGGGAAAGAACATCCCCTTCGTGCAAACACAGTTTGGGCAATGCTCGATGCAAGATTTCCCGGATTGGAGTACTGAGCATCCCATACGGGTTGTTCCATGCTCTGATGCTCCCATTCTCCACCCGTGCCTTTCCTCATTGAGGAATGGCCACCACCGTCAATTCTGCCATTCTTCAAAATTTCATACTGGAACCCGCGAGGACGCTGTGCAGATCTACCGGGCAAGCCCCGCCGAAGACCCCCACGGAGGGAGGACCTCCCGCAGCCCTTGGGAGCACCGCGCCTCCCGAGCCCTCGGAAGAACCTCGCCCCTCAGACCCTGGTCGGCCAAGACGGCGACACCGTCGTCGACAATTCGGGACTCCGTTGGGAAGCCGGCCGTGGCGACGATGCCACCCTTGGGATGCCAAACGTTGGGCGACCGAAGCAAGGCCTCGAAGCCCGACCACGCTCGATGGAGCCCTGCACTTGACCGCCCGGCCCGCCCCGCCTGCCCCGCCCGTTGGCCCCGCTCCGCCAGACTACACTCGATAGAGATCCACACCTGACCCACCTTACCTCCACACTTGACCTCCTCCTCGTCCTTCCTCCTCCTCCTCCTCCTCCTCCTCCTCCTCCTCCTCCTCCTCCTCTGATCCTCCTTCTTCTCTTTGTGCGCAAAGACTGAGCAGGAGACGCCCATTGCGTGGGAGACCGAAGGGCAGGACGCGGAGAGGAAGAGGGGAAGCACGAGTTCAATTGCCAGCCGAAAACTTTGGGGGGTCACCCGCAACATAAAAGACCCTCGGAGGTCACACCCGCCCGACCCGCGCCCGCCCGTTGGCCCCGCTCCGCCCGACTGCGCTCGATAGAGCCCTGCACTTTCATGCTCCGCCCGGCAGGCCCACGCCGCCTGCTGGCCCGCTCCGCTGGACCACGCCTGGCAGAGCATGACACTACCCCCACTGCTCCCGGACATCTCTCTGCTCATCTGGGTGGCCCGCTTTGTTCCACCGGATGTGTCGCTTCGTCCCTCTCCCTTTTCCTTCTCCCGCCGGCTCTCGTGGACAGCGCTTCTGAACGGGCTGGTGGGGATACTCGGTGGCGGCCAAGAGGGGGGCGTTCAAGAAGGGGGGGCGCAAGTCATGGCCGGCGGCACGTGCGCGGCCCAAGGAGAGGGCCAGGAACGCAATGAAGCAAAGAGAGGCGCCACGATTTCTGAGGAAATACCATGGCCCCCGCCATGATACCCACCCACCCCTAGTCATCACCCCCCCCCTTTGCAGCCCCCGCGATATTTTTTTGGTCGGCGGCTCCAGGACTAATGTCAAGAAACGGGGCAACGTTTGGGGCGCTGAACGAAGATAATTCGCCGCAGTGGCGCATAGACCACAGTGGCGTGTGCACGTGCCAAGGACAAAATGACCCACATTAAAAGGTGACCGGCTCAAACATCCCAGCAGGTGGGGACGCAGAGGCGCGGCAGCGCGACCAGGCGATCAAGCCGAGCATCCCGACAGGTGGGGACGAGCGCGGCGACCGGCATTGGGACGGCACAGGAACGGCGGGGAGAAGTCGCCCAGGCGGCGCCAATCTCCGGCCGAACAGCACGTGAGGCGAGGCGAGGAGGCAGGGGGAAGAGGGAAAGGTGCGAGTGCGGACCCCAGCCAGGGCACACGGCAGCACCAAGAAAAAGACAGAGCGGCAACAGAAGTAGGGCCTGACTCACCAAGGCTCACTGACGCAGAGGTGTGGCTATAGCCCGTCCCTGCGCATAAGAGGGGGGCGACCACGGTCTGCGCCCACGAAGTAGAGCCACCATCAGCCTGTAGTCAGCGCGTACACATCGTATCCGACTCTCGAGGTTCGGGGGCACAACGATGCAACGTATTGACGAGACTGGTAGCAGACTGACCTGCTAGGGGAGCGGCCACGGGCAGAAGGCTGAACCACTCGGTGCGTGGCCACTCCCTGACTAAGCCAAACATCAGGTTGACACCGGAAGTATGGCTGACGAACGCACCCGATCTCCACCTGTCACGCAGCCCAAGGGCCGAGTATGCCGGCGCCCGTCGGGAGCCAATGCCTGGCGGCGACCGTGCAGTAGGCCGTCAGCATGTAGGCGGCGTGCTGGCAGCGGGCCGAGACGTCCTGGTGGTAACGCCATGAACGGGTCAGCAGAGAACCACGGCGAGCCACACGTGGGGGGGAGGGGGGGCGTTGCCTGCCGCTGAACGCCGGTGTCACTGTGAGGGGCGAGCCCCCATCCACTGCAGCACCACTCCCGTGCGCTCGCAGGCTGGCAACCAGCCGGTAGCCAGTGCACCCACATCGTATCCGTCTCACGCGGTCCGGGGGCCCAACGATGCGATGTCCTGGCGAAGGCTCGGCATGTGGCTGCACCGATACGGGCCGCTCAAACGGCGAGGGCACTCACCATGGTGTATGGTGTGCGGTAGCCCCCGTCCATCGCATGCCACGCTGTTCCTGCGAAGGACGGGTGCGTCCAGAGCTGGGACAGGCAGACCGCCGGCCGCAGCCTGGCCGCAGGGCAGTACCATTCGCTGGCGGCGTGCAGACCTGCCGGGCTGGGTCAGAACTGCTGCACCCTGGGCGGGTCACAACTTTCACGGACGATGCTATCTATGCTGTTGATCGGGGGGGCGCAGCCGAGAGCCGCAGAGACTTGTGAATAAGAGGTGAGGGATGCAGCCAGATGCCGTAGGACACAGGAGATGAGCCCTGGGCTTCCAAGCACGGGCCGTCTCAGGGCGGGCGCACCTCTGCAGCCGCAGCAATCTTCGCACAGGGGGGGCGCAGCCGAAAGCCGGAGGAGGGGGAGAAGGAGGCGGAGACAAAGCCCAGGGCCCGGGGAACGTGCCCAGGCGACAGAAACGCCCAGGGCATGAATTGGGACGGCCACCCTTCGGCGATTGGTGCAATCTCGGCGGTCATGGTGGGGGCGCGGCCGAAAGCCGCAGAGCCATTGTGAATGAGACAAGGTGGGGAGCGCAGCCGAAAGCCGCAGAGACATTGTGAATGAGAAAGAGTAGAGGGCGCAGCCAATAGCCGCTGAACACAGATGGCGATCCCGAGCATCCATGCACAGAGCTTCCGATCCAAAGGGGATGGGGCTGAGCGCGGGCGGTGCGGTACTTTCGAACCCCAACCGCTGCCGTTCACTATGCTATTAAAGAGGTGGAGCGCAGGAGTTGGGTTATTTCAGCCACCAGACTCTGCGTCCAAAGTGGGCTGCCCTGGAAGGGTGGCACCGACGACTCCACAGCCCATGCCGGCGAATGGGACTGAGCGCGGGCAGTGCGGCGGATGGTTTCGCATCCCGACCACGGCCGTTCACTGTGCGAAAAAGGGTGGAGTGCAGGAGGTGGGTTATTTCAGCCACCGGTCTCTGCCGTCCAAAGTGGGCTGCCCTGGGAGGGTGCATCGACGACCCCAGAGTCCATGTTGGCGGTGGCCTCCGCCGAAGGCCGTGGCCGCAATCCCGTGCAGCAATCGGCCGCGGGGATGGGAGGGCCTGGCAAGGTCCACGTCTCCAGCGTGGGCTGTCTATGTGCGACGCTCATTGGTGTCCCCCGCCCCCGCGAGGGCAGCGCGTATTGGGCCGAGACCGGGTGCTGCAAGGTCCACGAGTCCAGCGTGGGCTGTCTAAGAGCGCAGCGCAAGGGTATTGGTGCTCCTCCGCCCCAAAGGAGGTAGCACAGAGTATTGCGGCACAGGCCGGGCGCTGCGGGTGAAACCGACTGGGGAGGGGGGTTGCGGCAAAAGCCGGGCAGAGAAGGAGCGAGGTAGTGTGTGCTGCGCGCGGCGGGCAGCAAGTAAGATGGTGGGCCGTGGCGGTAACCGTTGCGGCCCTATTCACACTGGGGGGGGGGAAGGCTAGATTCGCGCAGGTTCTCGTTGCGCCCCCGTCATCTGGGACGGGAGTCCCAACCTCGTGGACGCTTGTCAGCGTACGGGTGATCTCCTCTGGGGGAGTAGCGTTTGCCCTTCGCCTTCCAATCCGTGTCGGTCCATGACGCCTCTTGGTGCCCCCAGGCGTCCCAGGACTGCCATCCACGCCACGACGAGCCTGAGCTGGATGCCCCGGTCCACTGGTTTGGCGGGGCCGCACATGTCGCCCCCTTGCCCGCTGTGGTCCATGGGGGTGGGCAGCCACTGCTATCGGTCCCGCGGGCGGTGTGCGGTCTGGCGTCGCGTTGCATGAGTATGCGGTGCCTTTCCTGGACACTCGACCAGTCAACATGGAGCTTGCACTCTCTATCTATCTTATAGGCGTCAAGCTCCGCTTTGCTCCATGCCTGGAGGAAATCGCTGCACTGTTGTGCGGGATTGAGCTTGGGGTCAAACTTGATGTAGTGGCTCCCTTGCCTAGATGCTGCCCTCTTGACCCAGGCGCCCCCGACTCCGTTAAATGCACCTCCCAGCGTCTCCTGCAGCCGTGAGATCTTGTCTGGTGCCGGTTCGCTCCCGCGATACGCGAAGCGAGAACAATCGTGCTCCGGCGGTCGTGTGCCCCGGGAGCGCCCAAGGGGGAGGCCCGAAGTGGCGACACGCCTCAGAACACAGACGACATGTCGACCCCTCTCGCAAGCTTCGTGGGGCGTTCGGATGGACCAACAATCAGCGCCCCTCAAGCGGGAATTCTACCAACGGGTACTTTGGCCAGTGACCCAGCGACCCCAAGCCTTCCCGATGTGGGCAAAGCTGCAATTCAAGAGAAGGCCCTAAAGTTGCAACTTTCGGCAAACATTCAAAGTACCCGTTAGTAAGTATCCGTTACGGTGCCGTTGAAACAAAAATTGGGGCCCAGCCCCGGGATATGCGATGGGGGGGGCATCCATCCTCGGTATGGGGTGCGTCTGAGTGGCCCCCTTGTGGCGTACAGTCGGGGCGTTGACCTAAAGAACCCTAAATGAGGAACGAGGCCCCTTTTTTCCATACGTTAAACTTCGATTCCTCATCGAAAACCGAAGGAAAACCTGAGGCAAGCTGCGAAACACTTAAGGAACGCGGAGCCCCTCCCCAACGAAAAGGGTTCCTTCTTCAGGGCCCCGACTGAATGCCAAGGTTTCCCCGTGCATCTGAGAGGCCACACGGGGGAAGCAAAAAGGCACCGATACCGCCACTCCTCGGGCCTCTCCTTTATTGTGCGCTCTGACCAGAAGTTCGGGGCGGATCCCGCGGTGGCGACGAGGGCCTCCCGGGAGGCCCCAAAAAGGGGAACACGGGCGAAGGGTAGAGGTATGGGCACCCTAGGTTTCTTAATAACGGGCGAAGGGTAGAGGTATGGGTACTCTGGGTGTCTTAACAAGCGTGGGGGGGGTATCTCCCCGACGGGGGTCAACCTCGCCTCGTCGTCACGCTGCGACGGGGGTCGGAGCGCCTTCGGCGCGCGGCGGCTGCCCGCGACGGGGGTCGATTGTGGGGCTCTCGGCGGGGGCAACACGCCCCAGACGCTTATTGAGAGACTCGGAGTACCGCTTCCTCCCCTGACAGGCTTCTCGGGCGGAACTCCCTTCCCTCAAGAATCCCAGGCGTGGCGTGCGAGTTCCAACCTCGAGATTGAATAACAGTGGATACATCGACCCCTAACCCATGCAGGCTTCGTGGAGTTGTCGGATGGACGACCGACTTGGGGCCCAGCCCTGAGATATACGATGGGGGGGCGTCCATCCTCGATAAGGGTGCGTCCGAATAGCACCCGGGGGTGTATCCCAGGATTTCCCCCTGTTTCTGAGCGCCCAAGCTTTCCGGGCGGAACTCGGGGGTTGGGGGAGGAAAACCCCCTGCTAATCATGTTTGAACTCCTCGACGCGGTCTTTCCAAGGCGTTCCTCGAGCGAGATCGGTCCGTGAGGGTACCAGGGCCCGAAACAGGGACTCATTCTGTTCACGACGCTTGGATGTCTGGGTCGGTGTGCGGATGTCCCAGCTACACGCGAAAAGTGGCCCTGGGTAAGAGTGACCTTTGGGGCACGGGTTGCCGATCACTGCATGCGATGCGACAGTTGTGCCCAACGTGCGTCAATTTTGGCCTCCGCGCGCACCCCCCGAAAGCCGCGTAAGAAAGGTCACTCTGGCGAAGAGTCACTCTTACTTGAGCAGGGACCGACCATCCCGGCATTCCTATAGGCCTACCACGACATGTTCTTAGAACCCAGAAATGTTCTAAGGACAAAAGCAACGTTCTTAGAACATAAGCCCGATGTTTTAAAACGAGACAGTCTCAGCGAGAAATATTCTAAGAACATTTCGTGCAGACAATACGAGGTTATTAGAACATGCTTTGGTATTCCTATAGGCGAGCTAGGACGATTCGCCACTGCTTGACGTACGTGTAGCAAGATTCCCCACCCGACAGGTTGGGGCTGAGGCCGGTAGGCTGGAAGCAAAGAACTCCCGCCCCGCCTCGCACACCCGGCATACCGCGGCCACCGGGACAGGAGTGTGGCGGTGTTTCCCGGGGTATCCCGCCTTTCGTGCTCTCGATGAGATGACGATTGCATACCGCAGCCGCAAAGACCAAAGTGTGCCGGCGCTCGATGGATATCCCGCTTTGTGTTCTTGGGTAGGGAGCGCTCGAAGATAACATTTGTTGTGTTTTGTGCTCCTGAGCGGGGGACGCTCGAGGATGAAATGCTTCATGCTGCGCGGAGCCCTCTGCGCCAATCCTTCTCCAGCGTCCTGATCTGCGCGTTCAGCCCGACTGTGCCTCGGACCCCGACCCCCGACGCCATGATCTTTTCATGACGGCGACCCCCAGAGGTGTCGACCTATTCCCCTGGACCCGTTTCTGATCCCGAGTCGTTTTATTGACGGTGCCGAGGCCCGGCAAGGGCCCCCAGAGGCCGAAAATGGTGAACAGCCTCCCGTCGTGATTTTTTCGTTACTCGAGGGGATCTGGGGAAGGACATCCGGCTATCCAGGCCGGCCGCGTAGTGTGTATCCAGCTTCTTGATCTCTGCAGTGCTGCCGATCGTCTGTCGAGGGGTCGTCTGGTGCGGGGTCGGCTCCCATCGGGCGTGAACAGCGTCCCGTCGGGATTTTCGACAAAAAAGATACCCCCACAATAAAAAATAATAAAAAAATAGTCTGGGGACTATGTTTTGAATATGTTTTGACCTTTTTGGGGTCTTTTGGGGGTATTTTTGATTCTTCGTCGAAAATCCCCCTGTAGGGGGACACGCCCAACATAACACTACTCGAGGGGGTCTGGGGAGGACGGCGGCGCCCCGGCGGCAAGACCTCCCGGGCCCCACGGGAGCCGCACGGGGCCTCGGGCCTCGGCGGCGCACCCGATAGGCGGCTGCAGCCTTGGGCCCGGCGCGCATCCTCGGACACTCCAAGACCAGCCTCGAGCGCTGATCCCTCTCCCGGGGTCGACAGGAGGCCCACGGCGACGACACCCTGGAAATCTACGCCCTGCGACACTCGGGGGCGGCCAAAAGGGGGGGGCCCAAGAGGGGGGGGTGCAAATCCTGACCGGCGGCATGTGCGCGGCCCAGCGGGGGGGCCAGGGACGTAGTGAAGTGAGAAGAGGCGCCATGAAACATGGGGAAATATCATGGCCCACGCCATGACATCCCCCCCCCCTTAGTCATCACCCCCCTCCTTGCCGCCCCTGAGGCACCGAAGCCTCGGGATTGGCACCAGGGTGAGGAGAGGGGAAGGGGGAGGAGGAGGAGGAGGAGGAGGAGGAGGAGGAGGATGAGGAGGAGGAGGAGGAGGAGGGGAGGAGGAGGGGGAGGAGGAGGAGGAGGAGGAGGAGGAGGAGGAGAGGAGGAGGAGAGGAGGAGGGGGAGGAGGAGAGGGGAGGAGGAGGAGGAGGAGGAGGAGGAGGAGGAGGGGCATGATTCGGCGGCTCCGAGAGGTGCGGCCTGCAGAGGGTGCGGCTGGTACTCGGCACCCTGGGGGCCACCCGGGGGGGGGGGCGGGGGGGGGGCCTCGATAGGATTCTCCGCCGCGCCTCGAGGAGACCCGACGAGGACAGAGTCGTGCTCCTCCGGCCCCAGCGGTGCCGATCGCAGGCCACACCCCGGCGTAACCATGCCCTGCGCAGTCGCCGAGTCTTAGCTGCCCCGATACGCAACTCCCAGCACGCAGCGTCTCGACACAGAGCTCCACACGTAAACTGAACACGTAGGCCTGACGCGATACGCTCGCCAAAACGTGGGCCAATACGTTGAGCCAACACGCATGCAACGCATTGACACGGACGTTTTGAGCACGGTGTGTGTCGCGTATCAAGTTCAAGCGTATTGAGGCAGCTAAGCGCCGAATGTTTCAGGCTGGTGATTCTCCGCTCCCTCCAGCCTGGACTTTGCAAAGTCCCGGCCTGCAGTGTCCGGGCAACCGGGGGCCCGGGGCCGGCCAGCGGCTGTCCTCTCCAGCCGCTTGTGCGGGTGCGCCCCCCCACCGCCCCCCCCCACCCCCCCCTTCGAGGAGTCGCAAGGCCACCGAAGAGGCTTCCCATGTTCGAGCCTGCGACCCGGATGCGGGCAACAGTTATATCCACATCTAGTGCGTCTTGAAGCTTTGGGCTCTCTTCCCCAGTAACCGGAAGCGCACCGGATATGGATAAAAATCGTGCCCCAGAAGGTTCGATTATTACCCATATCCAGTGTGCCTCGGCCTTGCGGCACCCCTTCCCAACAAGACCACGACGCTCTGGATATGGATATAAGTATTGCCCGCACCAGAACCTGGAACACACACGCACACACACGCACACACACACACGGCTGGGCTCGCATGTGAGCGGCGAGACACAACGGGTCTTGCGCCACATGGCGTGGCGACCTCGCGCGGCGGCTTCCGCGGGCCGCCTTTCGCGGCACGCAGCACTGGGAGCAGAGGGCCCTCGCGCCCGACCTCGCGCGGGAGGCTTCTGCGCGGGCGCCGGCGCAATCGCACCCGCTCTCCTGCGCCGCTCCTTCGAGCGACGATGCAACACGGGTCTTGCGCGAGATGGCGCAGCGACCTCACGCGGTGGCTGACGCGGGCCGGCGCGGCACGGCACGCCATGCTGGAAACGAGGGCGCTCCCGCCCGACCTTGCGCGGGAAGCTCACGCGCGAGTGTCGGCGCCATCGAACTCATAGCGTGGGCAGGACTGGGCTTAGTGGGACCTGGTCAGCGATGGGTACTGGGGGACGCCCCCCCCCGCCCCGTTCCGCTATGACCGGAACTGCCGTCACCCGAAGAAGCACCAGCTACGGCAGACCTGGCTTCATGATCCTCGCCAGCTCAAGGGCTCTGGGGCCCTACCACTAACCGGGTCCCCTTGCCTGGGGTCCTGGCTACACCCCCGACCCCTGACGTCATGATTTTTTCATGACGTCGACCCCCCGAGGTCTCGACCTATTCCCCGGGACCGGTTTCTCGTCCCGAGTCGTCTTTTGACGGTCCCGAGGCCCGGCAAGGGCCCCGAGGGGGCGAAAATGTAGAAAAACCTCCGGTCGTGATTTTTTCACTATGCTCGAGGGGGTCTGGCCATACCCGAGAACTCGTTTTCCTGCGTCGCTCATGCAGCGCATCCGGAGGCCTTCCCGCGCCGGCTGCCTACTGGGGAGGGCCTGCACACCTGGCCATACAGTTTTTACCTAACAGCTTGTTCTGATAGGTTTCTAGTAGGGTCAAAAGAGAGCAGCAGATGACTCCACAGGGGGGTCTGGGCGGGTGCCGGACAGGGTGCCGCAGAAGTCGTTTTAAGCCAACAGTCACACACTTCGTGCTCTTCGACCTCCCAGAACTCCATTCCCGGGCCACATTCTGAATGCCCGGAGCCAACTGTAGGCCACTTCGTGCTCTTCGACTTCCCAGAACTCCATTCCCGGGCCACATTTTGAATGCCCGGAGCCAACTGTAGGCCACTTCGTGCTCTTCGAGTTCCCAGAACTCCATTCCCGGGCCACATTTTGAATGCCCGGAGCCAACTGTAGGCCACTTCGTGCTCTTCGAGTTCCCAGAACTCCATTCCCGGGCCACATTTTGAATGCCCGGAGCCAACTGTAGGCCACTTCGTGCTCTTCGATTCCCAGAACTCCATTCCCGGGCCACATTTTGGATGCCTGGGCCAACTGTAGGCCACTTCGTGCTCTTCAAGTTCCCAGAACTCCATTCCTGGGCATGATTTTGAATGCCCGGAGCCAACTGTAGCCACTTCGTGTTCTTCTGTTCCCAGAAACATTCCTGGGCCACATTTTGAATGCTGAGGCAGGCTGATGCTGCGGCCGAGGCAGGCTGAGGCTGAGGCTGAGGCTGAGGCTGAGGCTGATGAGGCTGAGGCTGAAGCAAACTGAGGCTGAGGCTGATGCAGGCTGAGGCTGAGGCAGGCTGAGGCTGAGGCCGAGGCTGAGGCAGACTGAGCTGAGGCTGAAGCAGGCTGAGGCTGAGGCTGAGGCAGGCTGAGGCTGAGGCAGGCTGAGGCTGAGGCTGAGGCAGGCTGAGGCTGAGGCTGTGACTGCGACTGCCGTTGCCGCTGCGACTGTCATCGCGAATGCGACTACGACTGCGAGAACAGCAGAATTCTACAACTGGATTTTCATCTGAATCTTAAGGGGAATGCTTTCAGATATGCTTCTACACATCGCTGTTAGGTTGCTTTGCCGGGATAATTACCTAACAGCTCTTGCTGATAGGTTTCTAGTGGTCTCAAAAGAGACCATCAGATGACTCCACAGGGGGGTCGGGGCGGGACCTGGACAGGCTGCCGCCGCGGCTGCCGCCGAAGCCCAAATCGCTTGGGACATCCTCGCAAAATCGCTCTTGGCGCTGCTAGAACTCCATCCCCGGCGTACATTTTGGATGCCCGGAGCCAACTGTAGGCCACTTCGTGCTCTTCGACTTCCCAGAACTCCATTCCCGGGCCACATTTTGGATGCCCGGAGCCAACTGTAGGCCACTTCGTGCTCTTCGATTTCCCAGAACTCCATTCCCGGGCCACATTTTGGATGCCCGGAGCCAACTGTAGGCCACTTCGTGCTCTTCAAGTTCCCAGAACTCCATTCCTGGGCATGATTTTGAATGCCCGGAGCCAACTGTAGGCCACTTCGTGTTCTTCTAGTTCCCAGAACTCCATTCCTGGGCCACATTTTGAATGCTGAGGCAGGCTGATGCTGCGGCCGAGGCAGGCTGAGGCTGAGGCAGGCTGAGGCTGAGGCTGAGGCTGAAGGCAGACTGAGGCTGAGGCTGAAGCAGGCTGAGGCTGAGGCTGAGGCAGGCTGAGGCTGAGGCTGAAGCAGGCTGATGCTGAGGCAGGCTGAGGCTGAGGAGGCTGATGCAGGCTGAGGCTGAGGCAGGCTGAGGCTGAGGCCGAGGCTGAAGGCAGACTGAGGCTGAGGCTGAAGCAGGCTGAGGCTGAGGCTGAGGCAGGCTGAGGCTGAGGCAGGCTGAGGCTGAGGCTGAGGCAGGCTGAGGCTGAGGCTGTGACTGCGACTGCCGTTGCCGCTGCGACTGTCATCGCGAATGCGACTACGACTGCGAGAACAGCAGAATTCTACAACTGGATTTTCATCTGAATCTTAAGGGGAATGCTTTCAGATATGCTTCTACACATCGCTGTTAGGTTGCTTTGCCGGGATAATGTTTACCTAACAGCTCTTGCTGATAGGTTTCTAGTGGTCTCAAAAGAGAGCATCATGACTCCTCAGGGGGGTCTGGGCGGGACCCGGAAAGGTTGCCGCCGAAGCCGAAATCGCTTGGGACATCCTCGCAAAATCGCTCTTGGTGCTCCCAGAACTCCATTCCCGGGCCACATTTTGGATGCCTGGAGCCAACTGTAGGCCACTTCGTGCTCTTCGACTTCCCAGAACTCCATTCCCGGGCCACATTTTGGATGCCCGGAGCCAACTGTAGGCCACTTCGTGCTCTTCGACTTCCCAGAACTCCATTCCCGGGCCACATTTTGGATGCCCGGAGCCAACTGTAGGCCACTTCGTGCTCTTCAAGTTCCCAGAACTCCATTCCTGGGCATGATTTTGAATGCCCGGAGCCAACTGTAGGCCACTTCGTGTTCTTCTAGTTCCCAGAACTCCATTCCTGGGCCACATTTTGAATGCTGAGGCAGGCTGATGCTGCGGCCGAGGCAGGCTGAGGCTGAGGCAGGCTGAGGCTGAGGCCGAGCTGAAGGCAGACTGAGGCTGAGGCTGAAGCAAACTGAGGCTGAGGCTGAGGCAGGCTGAGGCTGAGGCTGAGCAGGCTGATGCTGAGGCAGGCTGAGGCTGAGGCTGAGGCTGATGCAGGCTGAGGCTGAGGCAGGCTGAGGCTGAGGCCGAGGCTGAAGGCAGACTGAGGCTGAGGCTGAAGCAGGCTGAGGCTGAGGCTGAGGCAGGCTGAGGCTGAGGCAGGCTGAGGCTGAGGCTGAGGCAGGCTGAGGCTGAGGCTGTGACTGCGACTGCCGTTGCCGCTGCGACTGTCATCGCGAATGCGACTACGACTGCGAGAACAGCAGAATTCTACAACTGGATTTTCATCTGAATCTTAAGGGGAATGCTTTCAGATATGCTTCTACACATCGCTGTTAGGTTGCTTTGCCGGGATAATTTTGATCCGCGGGTCGAGAGCGAGCCTCTTCCGATAGAAGCTAAGCGGGCCACGCACAGCTTTAATTAGCGGGGGGGGCAAAAGAAGGCGGGGCCTCACGTCAAGGCCAAGGGAGGGCAAAGCCCTGGGATCAGGCGGTGCCGAAACCGAAGTGCAGGAAGAGGTAACACCTGGCCATACAGAGGATGCTGCATTACAACGGGGCCGACCTCAAGAGGCCTGCCACGAGCAGCCCCGCCCTGAGACCTCCCAGGGCACCCATTGATTTTTGGTGCGGGAGCGTCACCCCAGACCCCCTCTGAGGCGGCCCCGTTGTAATGTAGCATCCCCTGTATGGCCAGGTGTGCAGGCCCTCCCCAGTGGGCAGCCGGCGCGGGAAGGCCTCCGGATGCGCCGCATGAGCGACGCAGGAAAACGAGTTCTCGGGTATAGCCAGACCCCCTCGAGCATAGTGAAAAAATCACGACCGGAGGTTGTTCACCATTTTCGGCCTCTGGGGGCCCTTGCTGGGCCTCGGGACCGTCAAAAGACGACTCGGGACGAGAAACCGGTCCTGGGGAATAGGTCGAGACCTCGGGGGGTCGACGTCATGCAAAATTCATGACGTCGGGGGTCGGGGTCACCTGAGCATTTTCTTCGGGTGGAGGGCTCAGGGTGAAACCCATACGGGCCTTGGCACCTCGAAGATCAGTCTGTCTCGTGATTCACCTCTTGCAGAGTCAAGCCTCGAAAATCCATCGAAACAGCATGTCAGATTTCACCCTTCGCCCTCCACCCACCAAAGAAAATGCTCGGGTCACGCTTTCCATAGCAAAACCATCGAAACCCAAGAAACCCGGGGCGGGGCATCCTGGAGGCAAGCAGGGTGTTTCTTGGCATAGGTCTCCACTGCAAGTTCTGGACCCCGACCCCCGACGTCACGACTTGTTCATGACGTCGACCTCCAGAGGTTTCGACCTATTCCCTGGGACTGGTTTTTCATCCCAAATTGCTTTGTGACGTTCCCGCAGCCCAGCAAGAGCTCCCAGAGGCCGAAAATGGTGAACAATCTCCCGTCATGATTTTTTCATCGCTCGAGGGAATCTGGGGAAGGACATCCGGCTATCCAGGCCGGCCGCGTAGTGTGCATCCAGCTTCTTGATCTCTGCAGTACTGCCGATCGTCTGTCGAGGGGTCGTCTGGTGCGGGGTCGGCTCCCATCGGGCGTGGACTGAGCCGGATCGGCGCAAACCTGCCTCCCTGACTCCGGATCCACCCTACTTTGGGGAAATTCGTAAGTAGGGCTTGGAATTTCCGCCTTACTTTTCAAGCCCCGCTGATGCCAATTTCCGCCCTACTTTTCTGTTGTTGTTTCCGCCCTACTTCTGTGGATTTTCGCCCCACTTTATGCTGGGTGCAGGAATTTCCGCCCTACTTTTTCGGCTCCTTATAGGTGGATTTCCGAAGCAATTTTAAGTTGGAAAGAAAGCCAAAGTAGGGCGGATCCGGAGTCAGGGCTGTCTCAATGTGGGAAAACAGCGATGGTTTGTTCGTTTTGGGCGGGTTGCTTCCCAAACCCGGCTCGGTCTGTGTGTAAGGCCACCTACGGGGCCCGCCATCTTGGCCCCCTAGGGTGTAGCGCGTCATGCTGCTCACGGTACTATGTCGAAGTGGTGCTACTTCTGTTCCTCGGGCTCGCGCTGACCTTCCCATCTCCTCCTTCCCTTGTGTCCGCCGACCCTCCGTTACATCCTTACCTCCCCGCCCGTTCGAGCAAGGCTTGAGCCAAGATTCCAGGCGAGGCGGAGCGAGCGTTGGACATACAGCGCAGATCTTAATTCACAACGCATATGTAATGTACTTTGTGCAGGCCTCCGCCACCACAATACGGGGTGTCTGGCGACATCAATCCCTGGCTTCGTGAATTTTCGACTAGACGAAACACATGGCCCTATTCGGTTGAGATGCGATCGGGGGCGACCATGGGCGACTATCCTCGATAGGAGTGCGTCCGTAAACCCCCGCGGAGGTGCATCCCTCAGTTCAGATTCTTGTCCGAGCGGCTTGATTCAGGGGAGGAGGACCCAGGGGTTCGGGGACGAGGAGTCGCCTGCGAACGCAATGTGATCTTTTTAGAGGGTCTCCGCCCCCATGGGAAGCCAGGCAACCACGTCTGAGGCCGCCCGAGGCCCCGGCTGTCGTCTCCCCCGCCGCCCGTCTGTAGGCCGAGCTTGATCCGCTCCTCGACGACCTGCCGCTGGCTCCGGGATAGGCGGAGGGAGGCGCTGACGTTTGGGGGGAAATCTGGGGAGGCGTCTATTCCTGCCCCAGACCCGCACCGTCACGATTTGTTCATTACGTCGATCCCCCGAGGTCTCGACCTATTCCCCAGGACCGGTTTTTCATCCCGAGTCGTCTGTTGACGGCCCCGGGGGCCCGGTACGGGCCCCGAAAGGGGGCGAACACGGCGAAAACCCTGCCGCGATGATTTTGTTCATTGCTCGAGGGGGTCCAGGGCTCCTGCTCCTCCTCGTCCACGCCCTCGCCCTCGTCCCCGGCCCTCCCTCGGCAGCGCTGCCGCCGCTGGGCCGCCGTGGGTCGCCTCCGCCCCGCGCGGGCGCTGGCCGCCCTGCCGCGTCCCGCGGGGAGCCTCCCCCGCCTCCCTCCCCCTCCCTCGGGGCCCTGGCCGGGTGGTGCAGAGCACGCCTCGGCAACGCTCCGGGATGAGCCTGCAGGCCAGCTGCTGGCCCGCCTAGCATTAGGTCTGGCGTGTCCCCCCACAGGCGGGTTGTCGACGAAACTGACAACACAGTCCAAACAGAGTCCAGACATGCTCAAACATAGTCCAAACATCGTCGCCAGACTATTTTGCTACTGTTGTGGAATATCCCCCCTGTAGAGAGAGGGGCAGGCCCGACGTAAGCCCAGCATAGAGCACGAAGCAACAGCACAGCAAAAACTCGCAGGTCCGCCCGGACCTGTTCTGCTCGGCGCCGGGCCGCCCCGCCGGCACCTCCGGCGCCGCCCCCCGTGGCGCGCTCCGCGCGGGGCTTGCTGTGCCGACGCCTCTGCTGCGACGCTCCAGGCCCGCGTCCCGCGGAGCGAAGGTAAACTGCAGGTTATCTCGCCAGCCCCTCGGAGGGGAGCGCGATAAAGGGCTGCTAAGTAAGCCCGACTGCAAGGCCACGGCGCCAGATCGGGCCGGGTCAGGCCTGGAACGAAGGCATGTGAAGCTGAACTCAGCGGAAGGAGGCCAGATAAAAGCGACCAGGGCGCACACCAGCGCCGATGCTGTCCCAGGAGATGCATCCTGACCACCCTTCTTCCCACCACCCCTTTCCGACGGTTCTCCAGTGCTTTCTGGCATCCCCCCCAACCACGGTATGAGGGAGGACGAGGTGCGAGGAGGAGGTTCGGGGCTCGGGGCCGTGGGGCGCTCTCGGCCGTTCTTGGGCTCCCTGAGGCCTCACAAGTGAGGCGATGAGGCGAGGACGAGGCGGCTGCATTCAACCTTCCCCCCCGCCCGACTTCCCAGACGTCCGACGGGTGGGTCACTCCGCGGGCCCCTCCTCCTCCTCCTCCTCCTCCTCCTCCTCCTCCTCCTCCTCATCCTCCTCCCCAGAAGTGGGGAGCCCAGCCGTGTACGTGCATGAAGATGCCCCCCCCCCCCCCCCGGGCTCACGAGGGCCGGCCTCTTGCTGCGAGCGCTCGAGCAGCGCATGCCCTCGAAACCCGCGGAGAGGGACGCGTTACGTTCTCTGGGTAGTCGAAGCCAATCTGGCGCCAATCTGGCAGGCCCAATCTGGCAAACGGGGGCAATCTGGCGAGGGAGCCAACGCGAATCCAGTCTGGCGAATAACCCAAATCCTCCAAATGGCCAAGCCAGATTGGCCCTTGGGGCCCAATCCAGTCTGACAGTCTGGCCTTCGACTACCCAGGAAGTTCCGTTCCAGGTCCTGGAAAGAGGTCGACTCCTCCCACAAAGGTAGTTTGCCGTCGCGGATCCGTTTCTGACGGCCCATGTCGAGTGTGTGTGTGTGTTCCTCGCACAGCGCAGAAGCTGGAAGCCGGCACGGGGTCCGCTCAGCGTGACCTGGGGGCGGCACGCTCCCCAGACGAGCGACAAATGCCGAACGTCTTATGTACACTATTGAACCAGTCCTCTGCCTGAATTTTCTTGTCGACGCGTTCTGCGGCAAAGAGATGTGTCAACTGCCGTCCCGTCAACGTGGCCGATACTCGCGCCACCGAAACTAGCGAATGATCAACACCTGGGAGGGGGTAGGAGGAGGAGGAGGAGGACGACGAGGAGGAGGAGGAGGAGGAGGACGAGGAGGAGGAGGGGAGGAGGAGGAGGAGGAGGAGGAGGAGGAGGAGGAGGAGGAGGGAAAGCGACCACTGAACTCTCTGCGGCTCGTTCTCAATGCGATTCGGCTTCAAGGAAATCGGGTTGCGAGCCAATCGGTCGCGGCTGGCGTGGTGGCGGAGCTGCCCGTGACAATAATTGATCGGGCGATCGTGAGAAGCGCCGTGCCACATTGACGGGCTGCCCTGCGAGAGGTGGCTGAGACAAATGGCCTCACTGCAATAGCTCCCGACTCGGGTGGAAGGGGAAGGAGGAGGAGGAGGAGGAGGAGGAGGAGGAGGACGATGAGGAGGGAGGGGGGGGCAGCATGGAGACCAAAGAGGCTCGCACGCGAGCCGGATGCTTAAAACCCTGGCCCCTGCCAGCAGCAAGCAGGCGCCTGCCGCAAGGGGAAGGCCCCGAGTCGGATCGCTCTGCGAGATCTGCGAGGGGGCCCCCGCGGGCCCGCATCCAGGCGAGAGCGCCATGCATGGCACGAGCGGCGACGCCAGGATCAAGGGATCGAACATGGAGGAATCGAGGGTTTGGGACGCCCGACGCGGGTGCGGAACAAACATTGGTCCAATGCCCAACAACAGATGTGGTCCCGAACCAGCAGCGGCTGGTGTCGGGACGCAAACGGACGCAGTCCGCGGCGACGCCGACAGCGAGCCCTGTTCACAGTGGACAGGAACTGCTGTTAGTCTTCGGACCCATCCTTCCCGTGGCCCTTCCGATCGTCCCGACGGATCGAGGAATCGACGATCGGGTGGGGGGGCACCCGGCCGCGGTCTGCCCCGAGGAGCCTCACGGACGAACGCCTTCGTCGAGTCGTCGAGGACGGTCTCCAGCGGCTCGTAGAACATGACGGGCTGCTCCTTCAGGTTCTGGAGCAGCTGCACGGCCTGGGCCCGCAGCCCCACTGCCTGCTCGCCCTGCCCCCTCCTCCCTCCAATCCTCTCCTCCTCCTCCTCCTCCTCCTCCTCCTCCTCCTCCTCCTCCTCCTCCTCCCTCCAATCCTCTCCTTCTCCTCCTCCCTCCAATCCTCTCCTTCTCCTTCTCCTTCTCCTCCTCCTCCTCATCCTCCTCCTCCTCCTCCTCCTCCTCCTCCTCCTCCTTCCCCCTCCCGCACCTCGTCGTCTCGGCGGGCTTCGTGCTCGTGAGCACGGGCCTGCCGCAGGCCCCGTGTGCTCCCTGGCCGCGCCGCGGGCGGCCTGCTTTGAGGTAGGCAGGTACCTCTTCTCCCCCCCCTGGTGCTTGCAAGGTGGTCCTGGCCTTCGGGCTCCACCGTGTAGATGCTTGGGGGGGGGATGAGGTGCTTGCGTGCCTTCCCTCCCTCTGGATCCTGCTGCCTCTCGGCGTCCGCTCGCTCGCTCGCTCGATCCTTCCCCCTCCTCCCTCCCTCCCGCCCTTCCTCCTTCTTATCCTCTTCCTCCCCCCTCTTGCTGATCCTCCTCGTCACACCCTCCTCATCCTCCTCCTCTTGCTCCTCCTCCTCCTCCTCCTCCTCCTCCTCCTGCTGATCCTCCTCCTCCCCCTCATGTTCCTCCTCCTCCTCCTCCTCCTCGTCTTCCTCCTCCTCCTTCTCCTCCTCCTATGCTGCGCAGAGCAAAACTGCGCCCTTTCTTCCTCCCCCTCCTGCATTATCCTTGACATGGTGCCTGTGCCAAATGCCCCTGCGTATGGCGGCAAACTGGCGAACGCTCTGAAACAACATCCGTTAGAAAGAATCCTCCTCAATGCCATTCTCTTCTAAATGACTCCTTCCTGTCGCGCCCCGAGGCCAATCGAAAAGGCGGCCGGGCGTTTCGCACTAGACTTCCTCACCATGTATGATCCGGAAGCTTCGGAATTTGCGACCATGTCTCGGATTGAGGGCGAGTGTATTCAAAATATGGCTCCCTCCTGGGCGCCGCGCACATTCGTCTTAAAAGGTTGCAGTAGTTTCACGGATGGAGGGCGGGCCATCTTCAACGTATGGCTCTCGCTATGGTGCCGAACACATTCGCCTTACACATTTGAAGCAGCTTCAACTATTGAGGACGAGTCATTTTCAAAATGTGGCTATCGTCATAGCGCCACGAACATTCGTCTCAAAAATTGCAGCAGCTTCGCGGATGGAGGGCGGCTGCTCTCCAACATGTGTCTCTCGCCTTAGCTCCGCGCACATTCGTCTTAATAGTTTGCAGCAGCTTCAAGGTTCGAATGGGCCACATCTACTAGATGTTGTTGTGGCAGGATGTCGGACAACCCTGGCGCAACAATTACGTTGATTCGTGGTGCTCAAATACCACAAACGGTGTTCTGGTAATTACGACTCAGGATCGTCAAGACGCAACAGTAACGGTGACTCGAAGCGTTGGAATCCCAGGAGTGGTATTCGAGCACCGATTCGATTTTCAAACGGTCGTCTTCCAACGGGGCATTTCCCTCAGTAAAGTTGAACCCTTGTGGGGGCCAATGAAGCAGGAACTTTGGGGTAAGGTCTTGTATTACAATATTGTTGGAGAGTCTTGGGTTTGAGTTGGTCCTCCTCCTCCTCCTCCTCCTCCTCCTCCTCCCCCCCCTCTTCTTGCGTCCTCGCCCACCCACCAACCCGCCCCGCTCCCCACCTTCCTGGCCCCAATCCCCCGTCCGCCCGATCCTGCTGCTTCTCCACATCCCCCTACGCCTCCTCGCCCTACGGCAGGTTCGCGTTGTGCTGGCCCCGGAGTTGCTTCCTGACACCGCGGGGATCATTAATTCTTGAACGATCGGCTGGTTCCGAAACGTCAGATCGTTCAACATCGACCGATTCTGGGTCGCCGGCGGCGTCCAAGGTTGAACGCGGGCGGCGAGGTCGCCGCCAGTCGACACGACGCGAACCTACCATACCGCTGCTCCACGGACCTCTCCCGCGGTGCGTTCTGATCAGAACTTCGGGGCGAGTCCAGCCGTGGCGACGAGGGCCAACCCAGAGGCCCAGAAGGACGAGCACGGGGGAGGGGCGTCGGTATCGGCACCCGCTCCTCCGCTGACCTCCTCCCATCCCTTCTCACCCTTGGCGTCGTCCGTCGTCCGCCGCCGTGCGCCGCCAGCACCGCCGACCGGGTCCGAAGTCCGCGGCGCCCACCGCCTGTCCGTCGCCGCTGCGGGCAGCCGCCCGTCCTGAGGTGCAGCGCTAAAGGTAGCGTTGAGTCGGGGGTGTTCCCCTACAGGCGGATTTTGGATGAAAAATGACAAATCATAGAAAGTGCCCCAGAATGTTCAAGAATAGACGAACAATCGTCCCCTTACGATTTTGAATGCTTGCGGGTGGCGGCATCGGTGCCTTTTCCTCAGATCCCGCTGCTCGCGCACCTCCCCGCGGCGGCGCGCTCAAGGAGGCACGGGGGGAGGCGCGCAGGATTCTCAGAAGGGGTCTGCTCTTCAGAGCGCCACTACAGCTACAGACGAGGCCAGCGCGTGCTATGAAGCAGGGTGCTTCTGAGGAGCCTTCTCCCCTCCCCCTGCCCTCGGGTCGGGCATGTCCCCCTACAGACGGATTTTGGACGAAAGATACAAAGTACCCAACATATGTTTCAAACATGGCCAAACATAATAGAAAAATCGCCTCCAGACTATTTTTGGACTATTTCTGAATACTTCTCCTGAAGAGGGACAGGCTCGACTTGACCCATACCCCCTCTGCGCTCGACGATTCCCCCCCTGCCCCTTCTCGCCCTGCCTGGGAATCCCACAAAAAGAGCCTACCCGCCAAGCCACGTGCATGGAACGTTGGCGCAATGCGTACTTTCGAACCGAACGTGGATTCACGTACGTGTACGGTAGGTTCGCGCGGCGTCGGCGTGCGCAAAGGTTTTTGACACAGCGTCGATCTTTAACCTTGAATCGATCGCGGCCCCAATTGTTCGAAATTGAATTCGATCGGGTCCAATGACGTTACCGTGTGCATCGGTGCTCCCGCGTCGCAGAATTCCACCTTGAACGCCTTCGCCGGCGTCGCCGGCAAGCCAACGCCGCATGAACCTACCATACGTGTACGTCCTTCTTTCGCTCCTGACTGCACATGAGGGCCAGGGGGATCTTGTTTACAAGTATCTTGAACGAAGCAACCCGCATGTTTATAGGTTATCCCTAAAAACCGATGACTTGAGTCAGGCCACGAATTCGGTGTGTTGTAAGATTGAAGGTTGCATTCTGATTGATGATTCCCCCTGCTCCTTCAACCCTTGTGCTGCATCTTCTGGGGACCTTGTCTGTCCCGTCGCGCCGAGATCCGCGTCGAATCCGTGTCGAATCCGTGCAAGCGAGTCTAGTCCGTGTCGAATCCACGTCGAATCCATGCCGAAACCACGTCGAAGTCGCGTCGGATCAGCGTCGAACCCACCTCGGAGTACAAGAAACAACTGCAATTCACAGGACAGGAAAGGCCCCCTGAAGATGCAAAATAAGAGCTCGGAGTGCTGTTAGGATTAGGGGCTGTGTTATGCTTAATGGTCCCCCTGCTCATTCAAGCCCTGCCTAGGGGAACAAACAATGACATAAACATAAAAACTCAGAGGTCCGCGCCGTTTTTTTGGATCGGAGCTGGGGCCCCCTGGCGGCGCCTCCGGCGCCGCCCCCTGGCGCGCTCCGCGCGCCAGGGAGGGGGGGGTCCAGCGCCGATCGGAGCAATCCGCGCGGACCTCTGAGTTTCTATGTTTATGTTATGATTTGTTTCCCTACTCCAAATCCCATATTAATCGTCCCCCAGGTCCGGATAAGAGGCGCCTTTCTTGTAACTCGGGGGTCCGCTTTATTAGGGCGCTTTTGGATTGGAGCTTCGAGGGTCCGGCTTATCAAGGCGCCCCGTCGAAGAGGGGGGTCCGGAATATTAGGTCGCAGTTGGAAGGGGGTCGGGTTTTTAGGGGGGGGGGTCGATTAATAAGGCAGCTGCGGCATCATCTCCCTCCACCTCGTCCTCCTCCTCCTTCCCCTTTCCCCTCCTCTTCCTCCTCCTCCTCCTCCTCCTCCTCCTCCTCCTCCTCCTCCTCCCCCCTCCTCCTCGGGTCGATCAATAAGGTGTTTGTTTCCCTGCTGCCCCTCCCCCCCCCCCCCCGCGCACCGCGGGCTCTCGGGCGCCGCCGCCGCCGCTGCTCCTCCCCAAGCCTCCCCCGTTGGGCGGGCCTCGGGGCTCAGCGTGCGCTGCCGGTCCCGGTGCTGCGCCAGCTCCCGCAGGTAGGAGCGCCGCGCCTCGCTGAGCTTGATGCTCAGGTCCTCGCTGGGCTCAGCACGCAGCCGGGTATAAAAAACTGAGCCCAGACCCTCTCGAGCCATGAAGAAAACACGGCGGGAGGTTGTTCACCATCTTCGGCCTCTGGGGGCCCCTGCCGGGCATCGGGACCGTCAAAAAACAACTCGGGACGGAAAACCGGACTCAGGGAATAGGTCGAAACCTCTCGGGGGCGACGTCAAGACAGAAATCATGTCGTCGGGGGTCTGGGGTCCGGTGAAACTAAGCGGCCCTCGACGTGCACACCTGCCCGACGCAACCCCCAAAGGTAGACCCCCGCCCTTCGCGCGCGTCTACATGTCAAGGTCCTGCAGGTTGGGGTCTACATTTCAGGGTGCTCAGGTCTCGTGAGGGTCGACATTTCAGGGTCTGCTTTGTCGGGTTTACATTTGAGCCTCCTTGCGCGGGTATACAGTTTGAGCAGTTTGAGGCCCCTCTCGCGGGTCTACATTTGGGGGGGCTGTCAGCGCAAGGCTGCACGTAAGGGTGACCCTAGGCAAGAGTGACCGTTGTCACCAGCACCTTTTGGGTCCCGCACTCTTCAAGAGCTTGACACTGGAGTCTGGTAGAAGCCTGCAGAGTCTGGAGAACTCTAGCAAACGTCTGCAGAATTCTGTGCAGTGTGGCAGAAGTCTGCAGCACTCTTCGGCGGGCTGTTCGACTCTGGGACGCCGCGAGCTCGAGGCGTCGCACGGCACGCGGGCAATGCAACCGCCGACACCGCCCGAAGACGGGCACCAAGGTGTTGCCAACAGGGGCCAGCACGGCTGTGGTCCCAGCATTCAATAACGGCGCTGCGGGCCCCTGGGGCACAGCCAGGGGAGGGCATTCGCAAGGCGCCACGTTGCACAATGCACCGCATGGTGCGGCACCACGCATCCCGGAGCAACGCGGAAACCCTAGTTGCGCTTGATGCGCAGGTCCT